>CM038681.1:96953704-97113259 GCA_021605205.1 Aegilops longissima
AATCGGCGGACAATTCTGGACACGGTTCCTAACAAAGAAAAATCAAATCATTATTTGTCCGGATGGAAGGCCCTTTACAGCCTTCAAACATAACATCCCGATGAATGGCTTGCCCGGCACCCTAGGACATGAAAAAGCGAAATCCTTGGCAGCCCTCACAACACTCATGACCCGCTTTTGTGCGGGAGACACAATTAGCTGGCTCCGAAGCAACAACAGGCCAAACACCACGATGGTTGGGATACCAAGGGACAGCAATGGCTGGTGGCGTCGTCATAACAGAACAAGTGCGCGTGCGGCGATAATCTTGAAGATCACGACCGTCAATGCAGGATTCGGAAGACTCTAAACCGGTCAGCGGAAGAAGCCATTCAAAAGAAATACCGAGGCCCGTCAACTTGGACCCGAATACTCGATAAACTTGTGCAGAGATACGCGGCACCCAGACTCAACCAATCCACAACAACAGGGATTGTTGGGTGTTCAAACAAGCAGAGCAAGATAAGTGCAGAACTCAATGACAAGGGGCTGCATAAGCGATGGCGAGGAAGAGCCCGGCCGCCGAACAATAGAGGGTGAAGGGCTTTCCCACACAAGAGTGAATGGCGGTGAACATGATATACACAACCAACATACCCAAAAAGGGAGGCGAGCGTGCACTAAAGGGCGTATGTCGATGGAGCGGTCGCCCCAAAGTTCAACCCTTGGTCTTCTGCCCGATCACCTTCGATCGAAGGACCACCCACTAGCATTCTTCACGGCGGTTTACGCCACATTGGTTTCTGGACCCAATTATTGGCCAGTTCACCTCACTCAAGTCACGATGGGCGGCGGTAGTAACCTGAACCTGCTTTATCGGGATACGATTGTGCAAAATGGGCATGAACCCCTCAAGGATTAAACCTACAAAGGCAGGCTTTAAAGGCATCATGCGAGTGTAGAGGCCAATTATGCGAGCTTCGATTACACTCGAAAGTAGTCTTCGGATCCCGGATAACTTCCGAGCGAAGAGTTAATCTTGACGACGTCATCCCGTTCATAGGCGGCTATCATACCTTGCTGCGGACGAACCGCATTACAAAAGTTCAATGCGGTGCCGCACTATACATACCTCAAGCTCAAGATGCAGGGCCCTCAAGGAGTAATCATGGTCAATGGAACACACGACGCTCTCCGAGCGGAGGAGCACACGGCAACCCTGTGCGGGATATAGCCTCTCACAGCAATTCTCGAGTCCGGCCACTAAAGCGTCCGGACCTTTATCAGCTGCGCCCGGAGTAACCTACAACAAGACCCGCGTGGCACGATTCAAGCACGCATAGCAATCCGGCTAACCCAGCCCTCGCGAGTGCGAAGCCCATTTCTACAGCGTACATACAACTTCGCTCTGGAGATACCATGGGCATAAGGGAGGGCACGACGACACAGCTGCCCGGAATGCTGCTCAAGCACTTTTGAGACTCCCGATTATGTCATTCTTTTTTCCTTTTTCTTTTTCTTCTTCTTTTTTTACTTTCGGGACTCCGTTTTCCGAATTCCTGTCCGGCACTAGAATCGCGTGAACTCACGATGCAACAAGCCAGGGAAGCGGAAAGCTTCGTCAGTGTTCAGGTGGTCTCTAATACGAGCATTATACCACATTTACATACCATCCATGCCTACGGACGGAGAGAACATGTTAAATAGTCCCATCCCTTGCTCGCTCGCTATTTGTATCGTTACTGCTTTCATTGCAGTACCTATTTGAATAAACAATACATAGGTTTTTGCTTATTATTACACTTTCGTTTCTTTACCTATACATATGTTCATTTCATGACATATTTGCACCCGTACACTTTAGTGCCAGCCAGCCTACCGAGGGCTTAAGTACCCCTAAATTATGGTGTGATAAGTCGAACACTTTCACCAGTACGGCACCCCGAACTTATAGCATTATATGCATCGGCTCTGAATCATGTCTTGGGTGAATAGTTGGGTTTGGCGGCTCGTGTTTTAGTACCTTACGTTCCGTTATATCGGATAAGGTAGCACGGGAGAACTCTTGTGATTGTGCCCCAGTTGAGCTGGGTCGAGCACCTTCAGTGGAAAAGCTAAAAGCGGCAGTCATGATAGAGGCGAGAGCGATGCAGCTGAATCGAGAAGGTTTTTGGGTCCCTAAAGACTTGTGCAGCTTAAAGCGAGGAACCAAATTGTCCGGCCAAAGGCGTGGGTAAGCGCCCGAACTTCGGTCTTCGAATACTAGGGGCTTGGCGAAATTTAAAATTATAAATTCTATGGCTAAGTGAGAGTGTTCAAGCATTATAAGTCTGGTTGCCTCGTTCACGTTGTTGAACGCCTCCTCGATGGACCCAAGAATGGGAACAAAGGCGCTCAAGTTTATCCGAACACCCACCTTTTCTTAAGCATAGGGGCTGAAACCAACGACTTGCCATCTCTCAAATTTGATAAGCGGCCGCACATAAGGTAATATTTTAAATTAATAAAGCGTTGCTTAGCGCATATGAACAAGTCTTCAGCGTCTGGGGATAACAAATGCGAGTCTACTCAAAAATTACATCTTTGGAGCACTCATCCGCTATTCGGTAGGCACCCTTGAGAGCCCTCATAGTACATTTGGTGTGCGATGCTCCCTTACCTCCGATGGCCCGTCAAGTCACAAGCTTCTCCGCATCCAGCTTGCCCACGGTGCACTTTAGCGCAGGCAGGGCCCGATGGACACCTTCAATGCAGAGCGGGCTGACAGTGACTTCAATCCGTGGGCAGAGCATCCACCACCCACTGCACTAAGCGAAGTAGCTCCCGGGCATGGTTTCCAATGGCTACAGCCGAACTATAAGGCCCTTCATGGCCTGTTCGGCGACCTTGTGGAGCTCGACCATTTGCTTGCTGCTGGTCGCAAAGAGGAGCCGGATGTCCAGCCTCGGCATATTGAGACGAGAGACACCTTCTCTGTTGAGCTCCCTCCTTGGCGCGGTAGAATCTGGCGGCATCGGACTTACCACTACGGGGCAGATCTGCAGAATGCTCTGGAGAGCTCGAATCCGGGTAAGTAATAGGTAATTCACTTTCACATGCTTGCTTTGCATAAAGAATGCCTTACCGCCGCTATCTTCTTTAATGATTCAATTTCTTGGAGGCTTTTTGGGCCTCAGCCTTAGCAACTTTGGCACTCTCAAGAGTAGGCAAGCTCGGACTCTCGGGTCTTGAGTCACGCTCCAAACCCTCGTGTTTTCCCACGAGCACAGGAGCTCTTGCCGCCTCCGCCATGACTCGCCTCCCCTTCTCTCGCTCGGTCGTTCCACAGCCGCTTTGTTTCGACCATGGACACCGCTTCCTTGAGGTCACCACCTGCGTTCATGGCCCTGCGGTACCCATGTTATTAATGTTATTTTTGCAACGAAACCTTTCTATAAGGTATTTCTTTAATAAGGTATTACTTACCTTCCTTGTCCTCGAGCTGCTTCTTGGCTTGGCGAGCTCGTTTCGGACCCTTCGAGGCTTTCCTTGATGCATTGACCTCTGCGATCAGTCTCTGGCGAAGTCGACCGCGCAACTGCATTCCTATATTGACATACTTATGTTAGACTCCTACGTATATCTTTTTAGATCCTTAGTCCCGACTTTTCTTTCCGAACACAGAACCAAGCATCGAGGCTCTTGTCTGTCTCGGTAATATTTTACATATTCTAAACTTACCTCAAAGCTTTGTTAGAGGTAGATGCAGGCTTGGTCAGCCCAGCTCTTGCAGGCCTGAGCTATGCGGATCACGCACTCATAACGGTCGCGGTGCTCCTCGATGGGCTGTTGTTAAGTGCCTCCGATGCGCTATCTGGTGCCTCGGTTGGGCGGAGGACACCGGCGTCTTACCCTTCTTCTGAGCGGACCGCTTGCGAACTCCGGAACCGGCTGAAGGTTCAGGCATGGAGTCGGACAAGGGTGAGCTTAGAGCCACAGGGTCTTGCCCCCCCAGCGATGGAGTCAGGGAGGTTGCCTTGGCGCCTCCTGCGCCACCTCCTCTTGACTAGGCCCACCTTGGGACACCACCTCGGCGTCGTCCGCAGCGTGAGGCGAGGAGGCGGCCGGAAGCAAAGTACTCTCCATTTCCGACGAACCCAGGGACCCGCTCGATGAAGTGGCGAACTCGCCCTTGGGCGGGCTGCATGATTATTCGACATTAGAGTACACTATGCAATAATAAAAAAGCCATGGTATCCGTGTTGGAAATATGCCCTAGAGGCAATAATAAATTATTTATTATTATTATATTTCCTTGTTCATGATAATCGTTTATTATCCATGCTATAATTGTATTGATAGGAAACTCAGATACATGTGTGGATACATAGACAACACCATGTCCCTAGTAAGCCTCTATTGACTAGCTCGTTGATCAGCAGATGGTTACGGTTTCCTAACCATGGACATTGGATGTCATTGATAACGGGATCACATCATTAGTAGAATGATGTGATGGACAAGACAATACTAAGCCTAGCACAAAGATGCGTAGTTAGTATGCTAAAGCTTCTCTAATGTCAAGTATCTTTTCTTAGACCATGAGATTGTGCAACTCCGGGATACCGTAGGAATGCTTTGGGTGTACCAAGCGTCCTGGCGTAACGTAGGGTGACTATAAAGGTGCACTACGGGTATCTCCGAAAGTGTATGCATTGGGTTGTGCACGAATCGAGACTGGGATTTGTCACTCCGTGTAAGCGGAGAGGTATCTCTGGCCCACTCGGTGGGACATCATCATAATGTGCACAATGTGACCAAGGGGTTGATCACGGGATGGTGTGTTGCGGAGCGAGTAAAGAGACTTGCGGAAGCGAGATTGAACAAGGTATCGGGCTACCGGCGATCGAATCTCGGGCAAGTACAATACCGCTAGACAAAGGGAATTGTATCAGGGATCGATTGAGTCCTTGATATACGTGGTTCATCCGATGAGATCATCGTGGAACATGTGGGATCAACATGGGTATCAGATCCGCTGTTGGTTATTGACGGAGAACGTCTCGGTCATGTCTACATGTCTCCCGAACCCGTGGGGTCTACACATAAGGTTCGATGGCGCTAGGGTTATAAAGGAAGTCTGTATGTGGTTATCGAATGTTGTTGAGTCCGGATGAGATCCCGGCGTCACGAGGAGTTCGGAATGGTCGGGAGGTAAAGATTTATATATGGAAAGTTGTTGTTGGGTTAGGAAAAAGTTGAGTTTTTCGGTATTATACCGAGGAAGCTTCGGAAGGTTCGGAGGATTCGGAGGGTCAGGAGGTCGAGGTGTTCCACCACGTCAATACAGTAGCATGGGCTGTAGGGGCGCCCTAGCCTTAATGGGCCAGGGGCACCAGCCCCCAAGGCCCATCTTGGGAAGGGAAGAAACCCCTAAGGGGGGCCTCCACTTGACTTGGGAGGCACTCCTCCCCTCTAACCGCCCCAAGTCCCATCTAGGGCCGGCGCACCCCTTGGTGGGGAAACCCTAAAGGCGCAACCCCCTTTCCCCCTATATACTTGAGGTTTTGGGCTGCCCAACACACATGAGTTCTCTCCTCTTGGTGCAGCCTGCCTCTCCCTCCTCCTCCTCTCCTTGGTGCTTGGCGAAGCCCTGCGGATGCCACGCTCCTCTATCACCTGCCTTGCCGTTGTGCTGCTGCTGGATGAGTCTTCCTCAACCTCTCCTCTCTCCTTGCTGGATCAAGGCATGGGAGGCGTCACGGGCTGTCGCGTGTGTTGAGCAGCGGAGGTGCACGTCCGTTCGGCACTAGGATCTCCGGTGATTTGAATCCACGGCAATCACGACTCCTTCAACCCGTTCTCATGAACACTTCAGCTTAGCGATCTACAAGGTATGTAGATGCACTCTCCTTCCCTCGTTGCTAGTTTCTCCATAGATAGATCTTGGTGATCGTAGAAATTTTGAATTTCTGCTCGTTCCCCAACAATCCGGACACTTACGATCTACTTGAGGCTTGCCCTTGTTGGCCAATCCTCCTCGTCGTTGTCGGCGTGTGTGTAGAAGTCGGAGGAAGGGTTCTTCCTTCTTGGACCCTCCGGCCTCCCTAGTTGGGGCGGCCTTCCTTTTCCTCTCCTCCCCGGCCGAGAGGAGGCTTCTTTCCTCCTCCTCGTCCTCGGGAGAAGATTACGCCCAGAATCGACGGCACTGGCGTCGGGAGCTCCTTGAGTTCCCGTGGCCTCCTTCTTGGCCTTCTTCTCGGCACCACATGGGGTGCCGGAGCCAGCCTTCAAATCAATCGGGCGTCCGCTGAGTCTTCACGACAAAAAGGCAGGACGATTAATCTGTCGGGCGTCTTCAGCCGATCTGTCAAAGATTAGGGAGTTTTAGATCCCACATAGAGTCAATCTATGAAAAAATAGTCCCGTAAAGGGTAAAATAACTTACCTCGCCGGCTTGATGCTGCGAATCCGCAATCTTTGTTAGCGGATGCGGGGGCTTCGGCGCCCTTGAACAGCACCTTCCAGGCATCTTTGTACATAGTGTCGAAGAGCCGGCTCAAGGTTCGGTGCTGTGCCGGATCAAACTCCCACAAATTAAAGGCCCGTTCCTTGCATGGGAGAATCCGGCGGATGAGCATGACCTGGACTACGTGGACAAGCTTGAGCTTCTTGTCCACCAGGTTTCGGACGCAGGTTTGGAGTCCGGTCAGCTCTTCCGAATCACCCCACTTCAGGCCCGTCTCTTTCCATGATGTGAGCCGTGTGGGGAGCCAGATCTGGTCGGGGCCGCCGCCCGGTTGGAGTCATGACTCGGTGATGTAGAACCACCCGATTGCAACCCCTTTATTGTCTCCACGAAGGAGCCCTCGAGCCAAGAACATTGGGCATCACGCCCACCATAAGCGCCTCCGCACTCCGCTGTCGGCCGCCCACTATCTTGACAGCTAAGGTCTTCAACCATAAGCGAAGTGGGGTTGGATGCGAGAGGAAGGCCTCGCACCCTGACGATAAGCGTCGAGATATTGAGGATGAAGTTTGGGGCCAGATCGTGGAAATCAGGCCATAGTAGAACATGCCCCCAGACAAATGGGTGAAGTGGAAAACCTAGTCAGCGGAGGAAGTGGGTGAGGAACACCACCCTCTCATGGGGCACAGGGGTGGGGATGAGCTGCCCCTCGTCGGGTAGCCGACCTGCGATGTCGCCGGACAAGTATCCGGCCTCCAGCAGTCTTGTGATGTGCCCCTCCGTGGCGGAGGAGGCCATCCACCTGCCTCCCGCTCGGACATAGTTGGAGAAGGTTGAGGTGGGGATTAATGACTTGGCGGCTGGAGCTCGAGTCTTGTGAAATGGATGAGCAAAGGAGGAAGAAGGCGTGGGTGAAAAGGTGGATCCTTATCCCTTATATGGATGAGACGAAGCTATCGTCCCCAAGACTAGTAAAACTAAACTTATCTCCCAAGCATCGTAATCAATGGCGGCGGATGGGTTACCACGTCCGTATTAATGGGAATCCCGAATAAGGGGCACGATCTATGCTTTGATAAGGCGTGCCGGAAACCGCCTCGCTCAGCAGCTGAGGTGGAGCGATAAAAGCGATTCTTATAAAGGCCTGGCCGTGGTGTGATGTCACGCCCGGAATACGTCGACAGATTTGTGCAACAATTTATTCTCTCTACGGTGGTATGTGGAACTTGTTTTGCGAGCGGACACTATCCTTGTGTTCAAAACCTTCTATAAGTATTGGAGGAGGAACCCACCTTGCAATGCGAAGACAATATGCGCGCCCGGACTCGTCCTCATTGAAGCCTGGTTAGGGAGACTCTTGAGGGAGTCTGGACTAGGGGTGTCCGGGATAGCGAACTATCATCACTGCGGACTCCAAGACTATGAAGATACAAGATTGAATGACCGTGTCCGTGTCCGGATGGGACTTCCCTTAGCGTGGAAGGCAAGCTTGGTGATCTGGATATGTATATCTCCTACCATTGTAACCGACTCTGTGTAACCCTAACCTGTCAGGTGTCTATATAAACGGGAGGTTTTAGTCCGTGGGGCGAACAACAATCATACCATAGGCTAGCTTCTAGGGTTTAGCCTCCTTGATCTCGTGGTAGATCTGCTCTTGTACTACCCATATCATCAATATTAATCAAGCGGGGAGTGAATTATTACCTCCGCCGAGAGGCCCGAACACAGGTAAAAACATACGTGTCCCTTGTCTCCTGTTACCATCCGCCTAGGCGCACGAGTTCGGGACCCCCTACCGAGAGATCCGCGGTTTTGACACCGACACCCACCATCTTGTCAACTTTGCAATGACAAAGGAAAAAGTTCAAAATAAACCTTGAAGTTATAGAGGAAGCTAAATCAAACCCGAACTTTGAATCCGGAAGTTGGCACTCTGAACTTGCAATTCCGGTCTATTTTGGACCCTATACATGTTTGGCAAGCTGAGAATAGTACAATCCCGGCCGGGATAACCAGCTACTCTCAAGAAGAATTTGGGCCGCCCACTATAACACAACAAGAATTCAGTGAAGTTCCAAAATGTTAGCACATTTTTAAAATTGTTCAAGTTAAAAAAATGTCCCTGTTTTCTATTTTTAGGCGCAAATTCAATTCATTTTCTGCTTTTTTGAATGTTTTAAAATTCTATTAGCATTTTAAAAAACTGTTTGTGATTTTAAAAGAAAAACACATTTGTCCAAAATTTTCATAATACCAACAGTTTTTCAGATGCTATAATTGTTTTTCAGATTTTCAAATTCTGTCACATTTTAAAATATGTTTTTGAATTTCATAAACTATTTACGTAAATGATGTTTTTAACAAATGTTTTCAATTGTTGGCTCTTGGAATCGACTGGGCGGCCCACCAGACATGATCTTGAGTTTTTTGGTTGCTTCACATGAGACATAAAAATTCATTCTTTCTTTTTCTTAGCAGCGATGTAACAATTCCAAAACAAAAAAAAACATGCCGTGGAGTCGAACTTTTTGATACACAAACTTTTCTGAGTTTGTGACATCTAGAATATACCACAAATTCTAAAAAAAAGGTATGGGCCAATTCAAACAAATGTTTATACAATGTATAATAATATTCGTGTGATTAAAAAAAAAAGGTTTCATACATTCAAAAAAATGTAACATTTCAAGAATGTTCACGAGTTTTAGAAAATGTGTTTGTGGCATTTTCGAAAAAAATGTATGCAAAATGTACCGAAAATGTTTGTGTGTTGTACAAAAATGTGTCATAACCTTAACAGAATATCGTGACATGTAATAGAAAATAGTATGTCTGCGAATTTAAAATGTTGAACCATGTAAAAAAGTGTCCGTGTAGTTTTGTAAAGTGTGTATTGTCATTAAGATAATGTAAAACATGTATTTGAAAATGTTATCATGTATTCAAAAATGTTTTGAAAACATTTAATTTCAAAATGTCCATAAAGTATTTGAAACTATCAAAGTTTATCAAAAATATTTAATATCTGCGTTCAAAATGTACATTCAGTACTGAGAAAATTAGACATGTGTAAAATAAAAAATAAGCGTAAAAGAAAAAAGACTAGTGCTCAAAGCGCGGCATTTCATGCTTCTTGGGCGGGCCCATTCAGCAAATACCGTAGTGTCCTCTCAAGGTTTAAAACAGACCGGGATTATGGAGTTGATGTGTATGATTTCAGAGATTGAGAGTTAGGGTTTGATTTAGCTTACGCCTACAAATTCAAGGTTTGTTTTGGACTTTTCCATGACAAAAAAGTAGAAAATTAGTGATACAACATAAAATATTTGGATACCTGACATGAACATAATAATATGTATACAATTTAAGTGTATCATAATCATGAACATAGTAAAATAACACCGATCAACACAAATATATATGATGTTTTGTATCATCATCATGTAATAAAGTCGATCAGGGTGTCGAAATGTCGAGAATGTCGGGGCGGGGTCGAGGTGTGGTGTCGAAATGTAACCGGTCGAGAATTCGGGGGTGGGGAAATGAAAGTGTCGGTTATCGAGGTCTGGGGTGTAAAATTGGGTGTCCGATGGTCGGGGTGTCGGATGGTCGGTGGTGGGGGTCGAGGTGTGGTGTCAGAGTGTCGGGGTGTTGGGGTGGGGTGTGTCGTGCGAGTGTCGTGTCGGGGTAGGGTGTCGAGGTGTCGAGTCGGGAGTCGAGGTGTGGGTCGAGGTGTGGTGTCGGGTGTAGGGGTCGGGGTAAGGAGTGGGTGTGGTGTCGGGGTGTCGGTGGTCGGGGTGTCGGTGTGGGGAATGGGGTCAATAGATTCCGGGGTGTCGTGTCGGGGTCTCTTTTTTCCTTTTCTTCTTCTCTTCTTCTTCTTCTGCTCTCCTCTTTCTTCTTCTTCTTCTTCTTCTTCTTCTTCTTCTTCTTCTTCTTCTTCTTCTTCTCCTTTTTCCTCTTCTTCTTCTTTTCTTCTTTTCTTCTTTCTTCTTGTCCCTCCTCCTGTTCCTCCCTCCCTCCTCCTCCTTCTACTTCTTCTTCTAAACTAAAACTAAAACCAATCTAAAGTAAACTAAACTAAAATAAACTAAAACTAAAACTAATCTAAATTAAACTAAACTACTACTATAACTAAAATAGAAACTAAACTATAAGAAACAAAAAGAAACAAAAAAACTATTTACACCCCACTTCAGCCCGTCTCTTTCCATGATGTGAGCCGTGTGGGAGCCAGATCTGAATTGGGGCCGCCGCCCGGTTGAGTCGCGCGACTTCGGTGATGTAGAACCACCCGATTGCAACCCCTTTATTGTCTCCACGAAGGAGCCTCGAGCCAAGAACATTGGGCATCCTGCCCACCATAGCGCCTCCGACTCCGCCTGTCGGCCGCCCACTATCTTCGACTTGACGCTAAAGGTCTTCAACCATAAGCGAAGTGGGGTTGGATGCAGAGGAAGGTTTCGCATACCCACGATAAACGCCGAGATATTGAGGATGAAGTTTGGGGCCGATCGTGGAAATCCAGGCCATAGTAGAACATGAGCCCCGGCAAATGGGTGAAGTGGAAAACCTAGTCCAGCGGAGGAAGTGGGTGAGGAACACCACCCTCTCATGGGGCCTGGGAGTGGGGATGAGCTGCCCCTCGTCGGGTAGCCGACACGCGATGTCGCCGGACAAGTATCCAGCCTCCCGCAGTCTTGTGATGTGCCCCTCCGTGACGGAGGAGGCCATCCACCCGCCTCCCGCCTCCGACATAGTTGGAGAAGGTTGAGGTGGGGTGTGCAGACTTGGGCGCTGGAGCTCGAGTCTTGTGAAATGGATGAGCAAAGGAGGAAGAAGGCGAGGTGAAAAGGTGGATCCTTATCCCTTATATGGACGGACGAAGCTATCGCCCCCGCCACCTGGTAAAACTCGCTTATCTCCCAAGCATCGTAATCAATGGCGCGGATGGGTTACCCACGTCCGTATTAATGGGAATCCCGAATAAGGGGCACGATCTATGCTTTGATAAGACGTGCCGAAACCGCCTCGCTAAACGCTACCGAGGTGGAACAATAAAAACGATTCTTATAAAGGCCTGGCCGTGGTGTGATGTCACGCCGCGAATACGCCGACAGATTTGTGCAACAATTTATTCTCTCTACGGTGGTATGTGGAACTTGTTTTGCAGCGGACACTATCCTTGTGTTCAAAACCTTCTATGAAGTATTCGAGGAGGAACCCACCTTGCAATGCCAAGACAATATGCGCGCGGACTCGTCCTCATTGAAGCCTGGTTCAGGGCTACCGAGGAGTCTGGACTAGGGGTGTCCGGATAGCGAACTATCATCACGGCCGGACTCCAAGACTATGAAGATACAAGATTGAATACTTCGTCCGTGTCCGGATGGGACTTCCTTTGGCGTGGAAGGCAAGCTTGGTGATACGGATATGTATATCTCCTACCATTGTAACCGACTCTGTAACCCTAACCTATCCGGTGTCTATATAAACCGAGGGTTTTAGTCCGTGGGATCTAACAACAATCATACCATAGGCTAGCTTCTAGGGTTTAGCCTCCTTGATCTCGTGGTAGATCTACTCTTGTACTACCCATATCATCAATATTAATCAAGCAGGAGTAGGGTATTACCTCCATCGAGAGGGCCCGAACCTGGGTAAAAACATCGTGTCCCTTGTCTCCTGTTACCATCCGCCTAGACGCACAGTTCGGGACCCCCTACCCGAGATCCGCCGGTTTTGACACCGACACCCACCATCTTGTCAACACCTGCAATGACAAAAGGAAAAAGTTCAAAATAAACCTTGAAGTTATAGACGAAAGCTAAATCAAACCCCGAACTTTGAATCCCGGAAATTGGCACTCTGAACTTGCAATTCCGGTCTATTTTGGACCCTATACCTGTTTGGCAAACTGGGAATAGTACAATCCCGGCCGGGATAACCAGCTACTCTCACCGAGAAGAATTTGGGCCGGCCCACTATAACACAACAAGAATTCGTGAAGTTCCAAAAATGTTCGCACATTTTTAAAATTGTTCAGAAGTTAAAAAATGTCCCTGTTTTCTATTTTTGGCGCAAATTCAATTCATTTTCTGCTTTTTTGAATGTTTTAAAATTCTATTCGCATTTTAAAAAACTGTTTGTGATTTTAAAAAGAAAAACACATTTGTCCAAAATTTTCATAATACCAACAGTTTTTCAGATGCTATAATTGTTTTTTCAGATTTTCAAATTCTGTCACATTTTTAAAATATGTTTTTCAATTTCATAAACTATTTCAGTAAATGATGTTTTTAACAAATGTTTTCAATTGTTGGCTCTTGGAATCGACTGGGCGGCCCACCAGACATGATGCGAGTTTTTTTGGTTGCTTCACATGAGACATAAAAATTCATTCTTTCTTTTTCTTAACGCGCGACGTAACAATTCCAAAACAAAAAAAAACATGCCGTGGAGTCGAACTTTTTGATACACAAACTTTTCTGAGTTTGTGACATCTAGAATATACCACAAATTCTAAAAAAAGGTATGGGCCAATTCAAACAAATGTTTATACAATGTATAATAATATTCGTGTGATTCAAAAAAAAAGGTTTCGTACATTCAAAAAAATGTAACATTTCAAGAATGTTCACGAGTTTTAGAAAATGTGTTTGTGGCATTTTCGAAAAAATGTATGCAAAATGTACCGAAAATGTTTGTGTGTTGTACAAAAATGTGTCATAACCTTAACAGAATATACGTGACATGTAATAGAAAATAGTGTATGCGAATTTAAAAATGTTGAACCATGTAAAAGAGTGTCCGTGTAGTTTTGTAAAGTGTGTATTGTCATTAAGATAATGTAAAACATGTATTTCAAAAATGTTATCATGTATTCAAAAATGTTTTGAAAACATTTAATTTCAAAATGTCCATAAAGTATTTGAAACTATCAAAAGTTTATCAAAAAATATTTAATATCTGCGTTCAAAATGTACATTCAGTACTGAGAAAATTAGACATGTGTAAAAATAAAAATAAACGTAAAAGAAAAAAAAGACTAGTGTCACAAGACGAAGCGATCAAGCTACTGGGCCGCCCAATTCAGCAAATACCGCCGTGTCCTCTCAAGGTTTAAAACAGACCGGGATTATGGAGTTCGGTGTGCTGATTTCAGGGATTGAGAGTTCGGGGTTTGATTTAGCTTCTGCCTACAAATTCAAGGTTTGTTTTGGACTTTTTCCATGACAAAAAGTAAACGAAATTAGTACAACATAAAATATTTGGATACCTGACATGAACATAATAATATGTATACAATTTAAGTGTATCATAATCATGAACATAGTAAAATAACACCCGATCAACACAAATATATATGATGTTTTTGTATCATCATCATGTCCGGGGTCGATCGGGGTGTCAGGGTGTCGGGGTGTCGGGGCCGGGGTCGAGGTGTGGTGTCAGGGTGTCGAGGGTCGGGTCGGGGGGGGGGTCGGGTGTCGATTGTCGTGGTCTCGTGGTGTCGGGTCGGGGTGTCGGTGGTCGGGTGTCGATGGTCGGTGGTCGGGTCGGGTGTGGTGTCGAGGTGTCGGGTGTTGGGGTCGGGTGTCGTGCCGGTGTGTCGGTCGGGGTCGGGGTGTCGGGGTGTCGGGTCGGGTCGGGTGTGGGTGGGGTGTGGTGTCAGGGTGTCGGGGTCCGGGGTAAGGGTGGGTGTGGTGTCAGGGTGTCGGTGGTCGGGTGTCGTGTCGGGTCGGGGTGTCGTTCCGGGTGTCGTGTCGGGTCTCTTTTTCCTTTTCTTCTTCTCTTCTTCTTCTTCTCTCTCCTTTTCTTCTTCTTCTTCTTCTTCTTCTTCTTCTTCTTCTTCTTCTTCTTCTTCTTTTTCCTCTTCTTCTTCTTTTCTTCTTTTCTTCTTTCTTCTTGTCCCTCCTCCTGTTCCTCCTCCTCCTCCTCCTTCTACTTCTTCTTCTAAACTAAAACTAAAACCAATCTAAAGTAAACTAAACTAAAATAAACTAAAACTAAAACTAATCTAAATTAAACTAAACTAAAACTATAACTAAAATAGAAACTAAACTATAAGAAACAAAAAGAAACAAAAAGAAACTATTTAAACAAAAAAGGGGGGAGGAGCTCACCTGGTGGAGGGGGAGGACGGACGGTTGCGGCGGACGCTGGAGGAGGCCGCGACCCGGTGGAGGGGGAGGCCGGACGGTCACAAGGGACGGGCGGGACGGCCGCGATGGGATTGGGGCGGGGACAGCCCTGCGCGGGCTGGCCGACGTGGAAGATGCGGCGGCATGCTGTGGAGGTCGGGAGTGGTGCGAGGCGGCGGGCGGCGGCTCGCCGGACGGGTCGGCGGCGGCTGCTGGCTGGTGTGGGTGGGGATGGCGACGGAGGAGGCGGGGGGCGCGAAGGGGAAGGGGCGGTGCGGTGTGGTGTGGCGGGCGGCCGACTAGGGCAGACGGGGTCGGCGGCGGCGCGGGTGTGGGTGGGGAGGGAATGAGAGAGTGGAGAGAAGAGACAGAGGATGGGGGCGGGACGGCCGTTAACGTACCCGCCTCTTTGTCGTCAGCCAACGGTCGGCAAAGAGGTGGGGCCGGTGGGCTTGAGTTGGTTAAACAATAACTGGACCCTCACACCTCTTTGCCGTCTGCCAGCGGACGACAAAGAATTGGCAGATGGCAAAGACCTTGTTTGTTGTCAGCCATATCTTTGCCATCCGTTTTCGTGTGGCTGACGGCAAAGACCTTCTTTGCCGTCAGCCAGCGGACGGCAAAGAGTTGGCAAACGGCAAATAAGCTAATTCCAGTAGTGCTTGTAGGTACTTGGATAAACATTACTTCACAAGCTTGCTCTCAACTTTTACATCTTGAGCAAAGGAATTTGAACCAAGTATCTACACCTTTGGTGTGCTCAAGGAACAAGACAACTCAACATATCCTTTGACACTATATGACTCCATACTTTACTCTTGTCAGAATGGATATACATGTTGTTACTTGCAAAAAGAACCCATGTAGGAAGATGAAATACAAATGAAAGGATTGCTCTAATTTCCACTCCATGAGCATCTACCTCAAGTTCAACTACATGATGGATCTCACCAAAACCCAATGTAAGTCCTCACATCCTAGAGAAGCTTTACTCAAAACATGAGTCAAAGCAACTCAATAACATGTGAATACATTAAAATGCTTAAATGAGAAATGGAAATCCCATTTTGAGCTTAACGATGAGTATGACGTATGATCAAGTGAACTCACTTGACTCCTAAGTCAATATACACTAACATAGGTGACTTAGTCGCCGATCCTACTTCTAGATGAAGTTATCTAGTGTTCCCTTCATTTGCCCTTCTTTACACTTTCTTTTGCTAGAGTGTTTCCCTCTTTTAACAAAAAAAACCTGAGCCTGAGCCTGCAGGCAGATTTCCATACCTTCTTGAAGATGGGCCATGGGTAACAAAACAAACAGTGTAGGATTAGCATTGGATAATATTCCTTGTGCGTCAGCACAACACATAAAATATTTTTAATTGCACAATTAGCATTGGATCAAGAATTTTGTAACCAGTATTTCCACACCAAAAATCAGCAATGTTTGACAATCAATGCTCTAAGTGTAGACAGATCAATTCGATCAAAAGTCATTTGAATCAAGATATATATGAAGGAAAAATTGCATCCAGAAATCAAAAGATCCGGTTATCACAATAAAAAAAAATAGCGAAAGATGAACACACTTGAGAAGTCTTGCCATACTAACCACCTTAAATCGCCACAATATATTTTGAATCATTACAAAACATACTATGTTCCATATCCAACACATCATTTGTAAAAATGATTAGCAGTTACAAAATTGATGCCAAAAAAGGAACTCTGCAGAGATGATTTCACTGAAAAATAATAGGCAGAAATGCTATGCACTGCACATGCCATTGAGGTTAGGCCCATGAAAGTTTGAATTCCTGAACAGATGAACATGTGGTGATTCATATGATACAACAAACTTACCAGATGAAAAAAATCAAAGAAAAAAAAAAGCAAAATCCAATGTACTGCAAAGAAAGTACATCCACCAGTCAAGCCTTACCAAGCCCGTACATCCACCGGTCAAAGGGAGAGATTTTGACAGAGCAGGTCTTCCTTCCTCTCCGCACCATGCGCCTCCCATCGCCGGATTTGCAGCGGTCGTGGACAAGGCCAATCAGCGATGCCCACCTTGGTGGAGCGAAGAGCTTGGTAGATGGGAGCTGAGGACGTCAGCGATGGTATCCCAACAGCGGGATCTGGCACCTGCTCCTCCATGTTGCGCTCTCCAGCACACGGGTCTGGGCTCACCGGGGCTTTGCTACATCTACGTACATATTCTAGGTAAACTTACGTAACAGCTGACTTGACGTGATTAGGTTGGAAGAAAACAATAATGCTCCATCTACGTAAAGAGTTACGAAAGCTTACGTAACCTGACTAAACTAAGAGCATGATTGGTTTGATGTCAAAGTTGGCATGCCAATATTTGGCAAATGCCAAATGTTGGCTAGTGATTGGTTGTCTAACAACTTTTCTTCTCAACCTTACAAAAAGTTGCCAACATTTGGCAACTTTTATTTTTGCCAAATGTTGACTTGCCAAATATTTGTAATGCCAATTGTTGGCACCAAACCAATTATGCTCTAAATCCTCCCCCTATTTTAACCGGGGGTGGGCCCGTCCTCCCCCTCTCTCCAATCCCAGCCCACCACGTCCCTGTTTACGTTACTTCACGTTTGTGTTTTACGTAGATGTAGCATTACTGGAAAGAAAAAATGGCTGGGGCCCCACCTCGTAAGATTCAAGGAAGGAGGGCGATTAGATCATTGAAGGGTCACGAACTCACCTATTCCTAATTCACTCACCCGGCAACCTCCTCCAAGAAAAGTTAGGGTTCGTGCCTCTCGCCGGCTCCGCCGCAGGTCCGCCTCGTCTCCGGTGGCCTTAGGGCCATGGGGGCGTGGTGGATCCTGGCAAGGGCCGGCGGAAGGGCTCCATTGTTAGTCGTTCCTTCAAAATTTGTTAGGGTTTGTGTCCTATTCAGGAAGACGAGACGGTGGCGGCTCCCTGAAGATGGAATAAAGGTCTCCCGTCTAGTCCCCGTTCCGGTGGTGCGTCTAGCATCGTTGGTGGGCGTGTGGAGGTGTGTCTCCGGCGGATCTATCCTCGGTGGATTTGCTCGGATCTGGTTGTGGTTTGTCTATGTTCGTGTGTCTTCAGGTTGGATCCTTTCGATCTACGTTATTCTTCATCAGCGGCGGTTGCTGTTCTGATGCGCTGGTCCTACGGGGCCTTAGCACGACGACTTCTCAACTGTCTAATATAACAAGTTGTGCCCGACTCCGGCGAGGGAGGGGTGATGACGGCGGCGCGCCTTCGGCTCGTTTCAGTGATTGTAGTCATCGCTAGGTGGTCTACGGATCTGGATGTAATTTTTATTATTTCTAGTGTTCGTTGTACTGCCGTGATGGAAGATGAATAGATTGAAAGTTTTCTCGCAAAAAAAAAGATCATTGAAGGTTAAGTAAGATTAGGTAACCACCTTACGTTCTATATATGGTCATGGTGATCATGTTGTGTAATGGTTTCTTCATTTCTATATATAGTAGCTAGCATCGAGTTGAATGAAAAACATTAAATAAAAATAAAACCTTAAATGCAAAAGAATTGAAGGCTAAACACAAAAAAGGGGGGAACACAATATGAAAACCCCTAAACCCCTCCATTAAAAAAACAAAAACCCCAACGCCTGGCATCTGCTGACGCCTGGCTGCCTTTTAGTACCAGTCGGTGTTACCAACCGGGATTAAAGGTCTACCTGCCTGGGCGCCCCACAGCGGCTACGTGGAGCTCTTTTAGTCCAGGTTTGTAAGCCAACCAGGATTAAAAGTAATGGGCATTAGTCTCAATCGTTTTGTCATGGTTGCCGAACCGGGACTAAAGGTCCTCTGAAACCGAGACAAATGCCTTGTTTTCTATTAGTGTGTCATTATGCCAACCCTGTCAAAAGAATCCTCACAAATAAAAATTTACGACTCTACAATTTGTAAGGTTGCTTTACCAGCGTGGAATCACTTTGGTTGGAGAAGCTACTAGATCGATACTATGGAAGCTGTACAATGTCTCACTTGTCCTTACTCCCTGATGTGAAAAAGGTTAATAATTAAAACATGAAACTAGTGTTTGCTCGCGTGGCACCTCCAGGACAGGTAAGCGCACAGGCAACCGACGGCGACGAACCCTGCCGCCGCGTAACAAGCCTGCGTACATTCATCGAGAGTTCAAGCCCCATGAGCTGTGACGGCCGCGATCCAAAACATGCAAACTCTGCGCGCGACCTGAAGAATGCATGCCCAGCGTGCGTACCTTGCGTGTGCGGGACGCCGGCGTTGCACCGACTCCGCCGCGACGGCATTGACCGTCCGTCCCCGGGACGAGCACGTCGTCCACCAGGCTGGCGCACAGGTCGCCATACCGTGCTTCCTCGACGAGGATGTCCGCCGTTCCGCCACCACCGCCGTCGTCGTCCTCCCTGTCGGAGTCGCTCCACGTGAGCAGCCTCCGGTCTAGGGTTGGCATCGCGAGGGCCAAGGAGGTGGTTTCTGAATTTCCGATTCCCTCGTGCATGCCGGGAGCAAATCGCACTCAATACGCATTTATGCATGCTGGAGCTTGTGCTGTAAGTACTATCATTAGGGAGGTAGACAACCACGGCGGTTAATTAAGGGAAGCCAGATCAAATTAAGGTGTTCGACAGGCTAGGAGCAGAGCATTCATCCACTTGGAACACCAGAATACGCATACGGGTTTTCCGAAGAAATTTACATTGCCAACATGTGTTGTTACAACATTTCATATCTTCTTCTAAAAAACTTTCAATCTATTCATAACCAATTAGAAATAACAAAAAATACAACTAAATGCATGAACCTTCCACTAACAACTCCAAGCACTTGAGTGAGCTGGAGACACACCGCCGTATCAATGGATGATCATGCCTACAAGTTGTCAAAAAATGGTTGCGTGCCTAATTACGTCCTCACATTATTCCGCCCTTGTTGGAGCGACGTTGAGGCCATCGTTCCCTTTCCTCCCTCTCCCTGTCCTCGTCTTCCAAGGCGTACAACGTGGCCATGAAAAGCGACAGGAAGGTGAGCAGCACCAGCACCACAACCAGCAGCACCTGGAGCCAGTTGCTGCTCCGCGTGGCCACGGTCACCACAAAGGCGGGTGCAGCGAACGCCGTGTACGCAACCAACGCCGCCTTCGCGAGCACCCTACGAACGGGGCTTATGTGCTGCGTCGTCGTCTCTAATTCGTAGACGTCCGAGTCGTCGCCGTCCTCGTCGTCGTCGTAACCATCGGGGATATCCACTGCGACGTGGCGAGAAACGGCCAGCTGCAGGGTAGACGGGCCAACGACGGCCGCCCTGTAGCTTGCTGGGCTCGGCGGCGCGGAGTCGGACAGGAGCTGCGCGCGGCGGAGCGGCTCCGGAGACACGAGCAGGCAGAACATGCTGGCGGGCTGGCCGGAGATCGACTTGGACGGCAAAAAAAGTGGCGACCGATCGACCTGATTGCAATTGATTGATCGACGTCTCTAAGCTAGGCTGTGCCTGTGCGGCGTTGGATCGAGCCTGGAGCGGCGAACTCTTGCCCTTATATGGCCATGGCATGGTACCGTGCACGCGTGTGGCCGAGTTTCCCGAGTTCGAAACCGAATGGCATTGTTGTCTCGAGGGTTGGGCCGAACAAACCTTTGCCAATTCGGACTCGGCGTCCGTGTCACCGGCGAGCGAGCACACTTTTCTTTTCTCATCTTGCCCTTGTTTTTACTGATTTCTTGGAGGTCGTGCATATCCAGGGCTTTTCAGTGGTTGCATAGCAATAATTTAGATGGGCAGGTTCCTTCGATGAAACCAACTGACCCATGTTACCATGTACGCGTATTAGACTTAGTGGTCATATATTTTCTTACATTTATTTCAGAGTTTCTAACGATTCCCATTTGATAGGATTATGTTGATTACAAGGTGCCAGTGCTCTTTCATTCTCAAGATTTCTTGCTTAGTCTTTGAAAGGAGATATGGACGTGTTTGGTTGCCTGCAGCCAGCCCCTTGCATTTATGTTTCAGATAGGAGTAATACAAACTCTAAACAATGTTCTGCACTTAATTCGTTTGATTGTCTGCATTGTATTATAAGGTGGTTTGATACATGGCATTTGGTTGGTAGCACTACAGGCTAATGACCGAAGATGTAATAACATGACAGTTGGTTGCTCTGGCGTATTGTTGTGGTCACTCATTCTCAGTAGTGGTAATTTTACCATACATTACATTACAGACAATACCAAATTAACATGTTTCAGTACTAAACAAATGGCAGCTCGTTACCTACTATCGAATGACAGTACAAACTGAAATTTCATCATCCTCGTCTTTTTCTTCTTCACCCTCCTCTTCTTCAGATCCTTGTGTTATCTCTGTTAGCCCACACTAGGTCAGCCCTGTTTGAGAATAGGGTTTAGGGTTTCTCGTGGGACAAAGCCTCTCCAAGTCTTTCTATATATAACAATCAGCATATACAATTACATACGTACAGAGTACGTGTACACGACACGCTAGACTTAATTTAACACTCCTCCTTAATCTGAACTTCTACTCGGTACAAGGTTTAGATTGGTACTAAAACGGTCTAGCATCTGTCTGGTGGCTGGTTTAGTAAACACATCAGCCAGCTGATCGTTAGAAGAAATGAACCTGACTTCAAGAGCTCTAGAAGCAACACGCTCGCGCACAAAGTGCAAATCAATCTCGATGTGCTTGGTACGCACATGAAAAACTGGGTTGGCAGTCAGATATGTGGCCCCTAAGTTATCACATCATAGAACCAAAACACGCTGCTGAGACACTCCAAGCTCTTTGAGTAGTGACTCTACCAAGATGGCTTCAGCAGCTCCATTCGCCAAGGCTTTGTACTCGGCCTCTGTGCTCGATCTCGACACTATTGGTTGTTTCTTCGAACTCCAGGAAATGAGGTTCGGTCCAACAAATATGGCGAAACCTCCAGTTGATCGACGATCATCCGGACATCCTGCCCAATCCGCATCAGTGAAGATACTAATACTAGTAAAGACAGCCTTGCGAAACTTCAGCCCCGTGTGCAACGTTCCTTTCACATAACGTAAAATCCGCTTAATGGCTTCCCAATGAGCATCACTGGGCTGTGAGAGAAACTGGCACACCTTATTCACTGCAAATGAAATATCCGGACGAGTGAGTGTTAAATACTTGTAACACCCTGGATGTAAACTTCCCTTTTTGGGCAATATATTGTGACGCCCGGGTAATTAAGCTACAGTAATCCGCACTGATGATGCCACGTCACCTCGGTTACCGTTGACAACTCTCGCGTTGATTCAAATCCGATTCAAGTTCAAATTCAAAATAAAGTCAAACAATAAAAATTTTCAGATATTAAAACTAAAGTGTTTGGGTGGTTCTAAATAATTCATAAGTATTTATGGTGGTGAAACCCCACTTTTATAAAATGTTTAATCGCTCTAAGATGAATAAAACAGTAGCAAATACAACTATTTAAGTACTTAAAAATAATAAACATTTCAAAACTAATTTGTTATAAGTGTTAAACTATTGTGGCAGTGGCTTAAATTGTGAAATCTATTTAGGTGCCACTTTAGCAATTTACTAAAGCTAAAATAAATGAAAAACTAAAAGTAAAACGGAAAAGGAAAAATTAAAAAAAAACAAACAAAAAAAAAAGAAAAGAGAAGGCCCCCCCCCCTGGGCCACCCGGCCCAGCCGGCGGCCTACCAGGCCGGCCCACCGGCCCAGCCGGCAGCCCCCTGGCCTATAGGCCAAGCGCACCCCCCCGAACCCTAGCCTATCGATCCCCCCCACTCCCCATCGACCACTCTCCCATTCCCCCCCGTCTGGATCGAGATCCCGACCCCGCCGCTCGCCCCGATCCCCCTCCTCGCCGACCCCCACGCGCCCGACGGCGCTTCCCGCCCGACGCCAGCCGCCCGCTGGTGCCGCCCGGCCCGTCGCGACCCCGGCGCCTCCTCGTCCTTCCCCAGCGCCCGTCGCCTGAGCTCCCACCCACGCCGCCGCCAAGCCCTCCGTCACCGGAGCCGCCACGCCGCCCGCCGCGTTCCCCTCTCCCCGACCAGGTCGGATCGGGGCCGACCTCATTGCCGCCACTCATCGCCCTCGTCCGCCGCCATGGCCTTCCTCCTCTGCCGCCGGCCCGTCGTCCCCGACGACCTCCCCACCCCGAGCCCGCTGCCCTCGACCCTGCCTTCCCCTGAGAGGCCCCTCCTTCCCTCTTCCCTTACGGCCTCGCCGAGGCCCTCTTCCCGGCTCATTGGCGCCGCCATGGCTCGCCTCATGGCGGCGTGTGTCACAAGCGTCCTCGGCCTTGCTCCCCGCCTCCCGTGGCCACGCCCGGCCCTTAGCCGCCTGGCCGGGCGCTGGGCCAACTGGTTCGCCAGAATCCGGCCCCAGACGCCAAGAAACCCCCACACATCACCAAAGGGCCCCGCCCACAACGTTTTAAAAAATAAAAAAATAAAATAAAAATAAAATTATAATAAATAGATAAATAAATTAATTAATTAATAATTAATTAATTAAGTAATTACTTAAGTTAACTTAATTCGGGTTAATTAATTCAATTAGCTAATTAGTTTAATTAAACCATAGTTAATTTAACCTAATCCTAATTAACTTAATTAGGGGATGACAGGTGGGTCCCCCCTGGTCCCACATGTCAGGGTTGACTCAGTCAACCCTGTTGGCTGATGACGTCAGCATGACATCATGCTGATGTCATAAATGCCATTTCGAAATTAATTAAATAATTAATTAAAATTCCAGAAATTAATAAAATCTTTTATAAATCATATCTTTTAATCCGTAATCCGGATTAAAATAATTTCAACATGAAAGTTGCTCGAACGCGAGAGACGAATCCGGATCGCGATCCGCTCGTCCACCACACATCTCTAACCTATCGAACCTGCAAACTTTCCTCTCCGGTTCATCAGTCTGACAGACGTCCGGAACCGGGATAACTTCCCGGATGTTTTCCCCCTTAACCAGTATCAACTCATACCGCGTTAGGGCACACCGAGTACCGCGTTTTGTCTTGTTACGCTTTGTTATGCTTTGATTGCTCTGTTATTTATTATGTTCCCCTCCGTTACTTTTTCCTAGAGACCCGAGACCGCCGCGGTACCCCCCGTGATCGACTACGGTGTCGACGACCCCTCTCTCTTGCCAGAGCAACCAGGCAAGCCCCCCCCACCCCTTGATCACCAGATATCGCCTACTCTTATCTACACTGCTTGCATTAGAGTAGCATAGCATATTCTTGTTTTGAGATACTCCTATCTTGTTGCATAGCCCGTCCTTGTAACCACATTGTTACCTTACCTGCAAACCTATATGCTTAGTATAGGATGCTAGTACATTCATCTGTGGCCCTTCATACTTGTCCGTCTGCCGTGCTATACTATCGGGCCGTGATCACTCGGGAGTTGATCACGGTATATACTATATACCTTACCCTATACATTACATGGGGTAATTGTTCGGAGATGGGGGCTGAAAGGACGGGTGGCTCCATCCCGGTAGAGGTGGGCCTGGGTTCCCGACGGCCCCGATCGTTACTTTGTGGCGGAGCGACAGGCAGGTTGAGACCGCCTAGGAGAGAGGTGGGCTGGCCTGTTCGGCGTCGCGGTTACTTAACACACTTAACGAGGTCTTGGTATTTGATCCGGGTTGGCTCTGAGCTTATACGCACTAACCATCTACGCTGGAGTAGTTATGGGTATCCCGTCGTGATATCAGCGAAGTACTTGAGACGTCGTGACGGAGCGGCGCTACCGGATTGGACTGGAACGCTGATGGGCTAGGTCTGCTTCCGGCACAGACGCAACGTCTTGAGTGTGCTCGAGGCGATGGGCCCGCACCCTGCGCGCTTAGGTTTAGACCGCGTGTTGGCCTCTCTGTTGTGCCTAGGTGGGGCTGCGGCGTGTTGATCTTACGCGGCGGGCATGACCCCGGAAAGTGTGTCCACCAAATGGGATCAAGCGTCTTTGGGTAAGATGGTGCACCCTGCAGGAAGTTAATCTATTGAATAGCCGTGATCTTGATAACAGGACGACTTGGAGTTGTACCTTGAGCTTATGACAACTAGAACCGGATACTTGATAAAACACACCCTTCCAAGTGTCGATACAACGGTGGTCGCTCTCGCTCGTGGTTATGAGCGAGGGATTGCGGGTAGGATTATTGCTATATGATGTTACTTGGAGGACTTCAGATCGTCCCCTCCTACATTGCAAGACAGGTGTCGAGCGTAGTCTTCGTTAAGACTAGCTATCCCCTCTTATTCGGCATTCTGCAGTTCAGTCCACCGATATGGCCTTTACACATATATCCATGCATATGTAGTGTAGCTCCTTGCTTGCAGTACTTTGGATGAGTACTCACGGTTGCCTTGTTCCCCTTTTCCCTATCTCTACTCGATTGCTGCAATCGAGGCGAGGAGCCCAGATCCGACGCCACCGCCTCGGCGACTACTACTCCGGAGGTGCCTACTACTACGTGCAGCCGGCGACGGCGACCAGGAGTGACCTAGGAGGATCCTGCGGAGGCCTGCCCTCTTCGATCTGATCCCAGTTTGTGCTAGCCATCTTATGGCAACTTGTTTAACTTATGTCCGTACTCAGATATTGTTGCTTCCGCTGACTTCGTCTATGATCGAGCACTTGTATTCGAGCCCTCGAGGCCCCGGCTTGTATTATGATGCTTGTATGACTTATTTTATTTGTAGAGTTGTGTTGTGATATCTTCCGTGAGTCCTTGATCTTGATCGTATACATTTGCGTCCATGATTAGTGTACGATTGAATCAAGGGCGCCTGAAGTTGGTATCGAGCCGATTGCCTGTAGGAATCCCCTTCCACACTCCTTGGCAAGTCGAGTCTAGACATTACAAAACTTTTACTAACTTGGCTGTGTGCCTTACGGGCCCACGCCGCCATCGGGTGGTATTAGGATCTTTACTCCTCGATCTTTACTCGGGATTCGGACTCTCTTCTATTCGGGTTAAACGATTTTGCTAAAAACAAAACTGACTTTAGGTTCTCGCAAGTACTTTCTCCGGAGAGCCCTCACTTCGAAGATTGGCGCTAATCGGAAGATTCCAAGATACTCTCGATGTTCTCTCGAGACTTTGTGCTCATCACTTTTGCTATTCCCGACCACCGATAAATCCGTATGGATAACTACTTACCCTTGCCATTCATACGATCATTCCCCAGAGATCTTGTTATTACAAGATACCCCGAAGTTTTCTCTATTGACCCGAGAATACTTTGTGCCTACAGCCTAGCAGTCTTTGCCACATGAATACCCCTTCAAATAAACCCTCGCACTTGTCGAGTATCCGCTCAATCCCTGTTGTTCATGTGATACACAAAATTCTTCAAAATACTATTCGATCTTCCGAGAATCCTCTGGAGCCTTTGGCTCTTGAAATTCTTGCTTGCTTGCATTATGGTTAATCCCATAAGTCTCGTAGTCATATTGACATTCCTTGTCATTATCATTTTGGGTCTGTTAACTCAATATGTTTGCGAATACCTGGAATCATCATTGATCCTTATAAATTACTTTTCCGGCTGAGCTGCCATTCTTTTATCTGGAATTGGTTCTCGACCAATCCAATTATCGTTGATTGTACCCTAAGGCTATTCAACTTATCCCTCCCTAATCAGAGCATTGCTTCTGATCCCTTGATTTGGGAATCATAATTCCTTTGCATTTGACAATTGAGTTAGTCAGTTGTTTCTATAGTGTGATCTCCTTACATTCTTCTTCCTCTAGTTGAGTACTGATGCTCACGTCAGATCCCTTGTGGACCGCCATATCCACTGTTGGATTATAATCTGACAGTGTCCTTCATAATTAATCACTTTGCGAGTTCCTTCTCCGATACATAATGCCTTTGGTAAATTGTATCCTTCCCTTTTGCCAACCATGCTCCGCTATCGAGCTGGTGGAATTTACTATTGAAGCTTGTGGTATATGTTTCCATGATACCCTGCCGGGTTGAACCTATGTCTTCCTTTATATGTGTGAACTCGGAAGTTTTCACGAGTCATACTCATCTGGTATTTCACCAGGTACAACTTTCAACACTAGTGCCTTTATCAAAGCGAGAAGCGAATGGAAGGTTATACATTGAAGAAGTGGGAGTCGACCTTGAACTTGTGTTCATGCCCATGGACACGATGTAGATCCTGTCATGGTAACTTCTTGTAATAATAACTGTTTTCTTGGTAAATATCATCTGGTATCTGTGAATTGATCCTACGCAACCGTGGTTCCGACCATGTTTGTTCTCCCTTGATTCTAATTCTCAGACAAGTTAGAGTACTTGTCTTCTGTAGAGCAATAACCCCCGTCCAACCTCTACTTTGATATGTCATCGAGTATTACCCCTGTTATCTCGAGATTATCATGGAACTGCATAACTCCTTATGAGTTCTTCATTAAGTGCTACCGTCCCCTGATTCAATTTATCACGGGCTCTGAGTTGTTAAACACTCAAAGACACCGATAACTGAACCGAGTCCGCACTACGGTTCAACAACTCTTTCAGTAAGCTTCCATAAGTACGAGTTTGTACCCGATCACGCCATTCCTAGCCTGTTTGGCTATACCATTGTCGTGATGATTTTAACTGTGCTACCCGGTCCTTCTTCTCGGAGCACAATTTTCGACGAGGAACTAACCTTACGTCGTTCCTCATCGATACATCTTTTCGACTTGAACAACAAGCTTGGTTTCGAGTTTGTGTCGTACCCTTGGTTCTAATAACCTTTCACGTCATCATTACTTTGACTTGATGTCGTCGCCGATCGATTACATCTTCATGGACTCTCGCGACAAAGGTGTCGTGATCATCAGCTTTCTGAGCTCATCCAGGGTATCAATTGAATTTATGATGAGGAATACCATCCTTGCCCTCGATGAATTGTATTATCATCGACCACTTTATGGCCTTCCCACCAACACGAGCTTGTTCATGTTTGGTGTTATACCTTGAGTGCCTTGCTATCCAGCAATCGTTCTTCCTTACCTTGGAGTATTACCATCCTTATGTCAAGAATGTTCTGAGGTTCGTTCCACCTCTTGAGTATTCTTGACATAGAACTACTTCTCACCATCACCATTCTTTCTTGGTCCCCGTATTAATTCCAACAAGTAGACGGTGTTGATTGGATGCTTTCCTTCTAGCAACCCTATTGCTTTGAAGTTAACGATCGAAAGTTCATTCTTAGGTTATTGATTATTGAATCACCCTTCTGACATTGGTCGTGCAACCCAACCCATATTTTGGGCGCACCTTTCAACCAATGTTTAATTGTGTATGTTTTCCTCGAGCATACTTCCTTATATCATTTGAGCTGACAAATGTTATCTCCTTGTTCACTTAATTGTGGAAATCCATCTTTTGGGAATCTCGATGAATTGCCGTTGAGTTCACCAGAAACCTCCTTGTCCTCTCCTTGGGTTAATGATGGACTTTTGATAACGGAAATCACTCCATAGTTCATTTTCCCGAGAATCTTACAATGTCATCTCGTCAATTTGCGTTGCACCTTGTCTTCTCAGGTATCCTAAGTCTGAGGTATCCTGACACCAATCGGATCTGAAACTCGGTCAGATATGATGGTTAGGACAACTTTCCAAGGTTTATGTTATTGGTCCTTGATGAACCGGTAGCATGATGTCATGCCTAGCACCCCGCTGGAGGACCTATCATTATAGATTCCTTTTCAGCAGGGTTATCCATTCATCCATGAGGGAATTGTAATACTGATTCTACAAGTTATTCCAGATGGATCCTTCGTGATCCCAAAGTCTGATCTTCACCTGAAGGCCATGTCAATGCTATCTCGTAGCATGTCTGTGATACTTTGATTTTCAACAAGAACATTCGAAGCCAATGCTAAATGTTTCTTGCTCTATTATCCGAACACCGTTGTATGGGTAATGTCATGGAATTTCTCTCCCCTTACCTAAAGGGTTTTCTACATTATCTCCTATCGCGGATATCTTGCTCTGCTTGTCCTTGGGAAGGATATGCCCTTGAATTATGTGTTTAAACACATTTTCCTTTCCATTGTTCTGTTTAATATGATAATCATATTTTACTTTCCATTGGTTGGTTGAACCTTTCTTGGGATATAAATAATCTAAGCAGTGATAATCCCCTGCTTAGGTAAGCACCTCGTTGTACCACTCTGTAAGTAAGATCCTATTACCGTTGTTGTTGACATTCCGATAACCACCGGTGGACGAGAACCTTGCCTATTGGTCCGCCTCGTTCAACGAGCGGGAAAATGGTTCTCTTAGTCCCTCGCCCTTGGTTACTGTTGACCCTCAGAGTCCCTCTCGACATGCCTTGCTTTCATGATCGTGCAAGATGTCACCACCCTTCCTACTTTCAACCCACATGGTGGGCCCATAACCCATGTGTCCACCGGATTGAAACCCGACTCTCCTGTACACCCCGCTTTTCCAAAGTTATTCCTCGCCGTGGCCTTGTATGTAATTCACGGGCCACCGTCATAGTGATCTAATCTCTGTATCGACGCGATACTTACTCTCGCTACTCAACCCCTTTCTCACTCTGGTTCAAAGCTTGAGCAGCTACCTACCCGCTTGGAGCCTATTATGGTACCTTCGTAACTTACTCTCGAGGTATTTCATATGTTCAACTCGAGAGATAATCTTATACTAATTCATGGGTTAGCCACAGATTGTTCCCCTCAAAAGCATTATGTCGTAGTGAGCTGCCCCTTACCATTCGTAAGTACGTTGGAGTTCACGAAGAAATGGTGGCAAGTTTATCATGATGCATCGGGATAAAGGCTTGAAGACATCAACGAAAAGGATTAGCTTCTTCGAGAAGATCCGTTAGATTATCGTAACCACACCTTTCCCCCTGCTCCCCTCTTAAATCTTGGGACGAGATTTCTTGTAGTGGAGGAGAATTGTGACGCCCGGGTAATTAAGCTACAGTAATCCGCACTGATGATGCCACGTCACCTCGGTTACCGTTGACAACTCTCGCGTTGATTCAAATCCGATTCAAGTTCAAATTCAAAATAAAGTCAAACAATAAAAATTTTCAGATATTAAAACTAAAGTGTTCGGGTGGTTCTAAATAATTCATAAGTATTTATGGTGGTGAAACCCCACTTTTATAAAATGTTTAATCGCTCTAAGATGAATAAAACAGTAGCAAATACAACTATTTAAGTACTTAAAAATAATAAACATTTCAAAACTAATTTGTTATAAGTGTTAAACTATTGTGGCGGGGCTTAAATTGTGAAATCTATTTAGGTGCCACTTTAGCAATTTACTAAAGCTAAAATAAATGAAAAACTAAAAGTAAAACGGAAAAGGAAAAATTAAGAAAACAAACAAAAAAAAAAAGAGAAGCCCCCACAGGCCACCTGCCCACCAGGCGGCTCCTACCAGCCGCCCACTGCCCAGCAGCCCCTCAGCCTATAGGCCAAGGGCACCCCGAACCCTAGCCTATCGATCCCCCACTCCCCATCGACCACTCTCCCATTCCCCCACGTCTGGATCGAGATCCCGACCCGCCGCCGCCCGATCCCCCTCCTCGCCGACCCCACGCGCCGACGGCGCTTCCTCGCCGCCTGACGCCAGACGCCCTGCCTTTGGTGCCGCCCGCCCGTCGCGGACCCCACGGCGCCTCCTCGTCCTTCCCCCAAGCGCCCGTCGCCTGAAGCTCCCACCCACGCCGTCTTGCCGCCTCAAAGCCCTCCGTCACCGAGCCGCCACGCCCGCCCGCCGCGTTCCCCTCTCCCCAACCAGGTCGGATCGGGCCGACCTCATTGCCGCCACTCATCGCCCTCGTCCGCCGCTCGCCGCCTTCCTCCTCGCCGGGCCGTCGTCCCCGACGACCTCCCCACCCCGAGCCCGCTGCCTGACCCTGCCTTCCCCCCAGAGGCCCCTCCTTCCCTCTTCCCCTTGACGGCTGCCGAGGCCCTCTTCCCCGGCTCATTGGCGCCGCCATGGCCTCGCCTCGCCGGGTGCCGTCACAGCGTCCTCGGCGCGCTGCTCCTCCCCTCCTCGTGGCCACGCTCGGCCCCTTAACGCACTGGCGGGCGCTGGGCCAACAAGTTGCGCCAGAATCTCGCGCCCAGACGCCCAAGAACCCCCGGCCATCACCAAAGGGTCCCGTCCACAACGTTTTAAAAAATAAAAAAATAAAAAAATTATAATAAATAGATAAATTAATTAATTAATTAATAATTAATTAATAATTAATTAATTAAGTAATTACTTAAGTTAACTTAATTCGGGTTAATTAATTCAATTAGCTAATTAGTTTAATTAAACCATAGTTAATTTAACCTAATCCTAATTAACTTAATTAGGGGATGACAGGTGGGTCCCCCTGGTCCCACATGTCAGGGTTGACTCAGTCAACCCTGTTGGCTGATGACGTCAGCATGACATCATGCTGATGTCATAAATGCCATTTCGAAATTAATTAAATAATTAATTAAAATTCCAGAAATTAATAAAATCTTTTATAAATCATATCTTTTAATCCGTAATCCGGATTAAAATAATTTCAACATGAAAGTTGCTCAGAACGGCGAGACGAATCCGGATACGCAGTCCGTTCGTCCACCACACGTCTCTAACCTATCGAACCTGCAAACTTTCCTCTCCGGTTCATCTGTCTAACAGACGTCCGGAACCGGGATAACTTCCCGGATGTTTTCCCCCTTAACCAGTATCAACTCATACCGCGTTAGGGCACACCGAGCACCGCGTTTTGTTTTGTTATGCTTTGATTGCTCTGTTATTTATTATGTTCCCCCTCCGTTACTTTTTCCGGTAGACCCCGAGACCGCTGCCGGTACCCCCCCTGTGATCGACTACGGTGTCGACGACCCCTCTCTCTTGCCAGAGCAACCAGCAAGCCCCCTTGATCACCAGATATCGCCTACTCTTATCTACACCGCTTGCATTAGAGTAGCATAGCATGTTACTTGTTTTCGAGATACTCCTATCTTGTTGCATAGCCTTGTCCTTGTAACTTCATTGTTACCTTACCGCAAACCTATATGCTTAGTATAGGATGCTAGTACATTCATCTGTGGCCCTTCATACTTGTCCGTCGCCGTGCTATACTATCGGGCCGTGATCACTCGGGAGTTGATCACGGTATATACTATATACCTTACACTATACATTACATGTGGTACTGTTCGGAGATGGGGCTGAAAGGACGGGTGGCTCCATCCCGGTAGAGGTGGGCCTGGGTTCCCGACGGCCCCGATCGTTACTTTGTGGCGGAGCGGCAGGCAGGTTGAGACCGCCTAGGAGAGAGGTGGGCTGGCCTGCTCGGGCGCTCATGCGGTTACTTAACACACTTAACGAGGTCTTGGTATTTGATCTGGGTTGGCTACGAGCTTATACGCACTAACCATCTACGCTGGAGTAGTTATGGGTATCCCGCGTCGCGGTATCACCAAGTACTTCAGACGTCGGTGACGGAGCGGCGCTACCGGATTGGACCGAACGCTGATGGGCTAGGTCTGCTTCGGTCACAGACGTCACGCAGCGTGCGGTGTGTGCTCGTATGGCGATGGGCCCGCACCCTGCGCGCTTAGGTTTAGACCGCGTGTTGGCCTCTCTGTTGTGCCTAGGTGGGGCTGCGACGTGTTGATCTTACGCGGCCGGGCATGACCCCGGAAAGTGTGTCCGGCCAAATGGGATCAAGCGTCTTTGGGTAAGATGGTGCACCCTGCAGGAAGTTAATCTATTCAATAGTCGTGATCTTCGAATGTGACGACTTGGAGTTGTACCTTGAGCTTATGACAACTAGAACCGGATACTTGATAAAACACACCCTTCCAAGTGTCGGATACAACCGGTGGTCGCTCTCGCTCAGGGTTATGAGCAGGGGATTGCCGGGTAGGATTATTGCTATATGATGTTACTTGGAGGACTTCAGATCGTCCCCTCCTACCTGTTGCAAGACAGTGTCCGAGCGTAGTCTTCGTTAAGACTAGCTATCCCCTCTTATTCGGCATTCTGCAGCTTCAGTCCATCGATATGGCCTTTACACATATATCCATGCATATGTTGTGTAGCTCCTTGCTTGCAGTACTTTGGATGAGTACTCACGGTTGCCTTGTTCCCCTTTTTCCCTATCTCTACTCGATTGCTGCAATCGGCGAGGGAGCCCAGGATCCGCACGCCACCGCCTCGGCGACTACTACTCCGGAGGTGCCTACTACTACGTGCAGCCCGCTGACGACGACCAGGAGTGACCTAGGAGGATCCCAGGCAGGAGGCCTGCCCCTCTTTCGATCTGTATACCAGTTTGTGCTAGCCATCTTATGGCAACTTGTTTAACTTATGTCTGTACTCAGATATTGTTGCTTCCGCTGACTCGTCTATGATCGAGCACTTGTATTCGAGCCCTCGAGGCCCCTGGCTTGTATTATGATGCTTGTATGACTTATTTTATTTGTAGAGTTGTGTTGTGATATCTTCCCGTGAGTCCTTGATCTTGATCATACACATTTGCATGCATGATTAGTGTACGATTGAATCGAGGGCGTCACATATATCAACTTGACCTCATCCAATTCTTGTGGGTTTTGTCATGCTTGGCCTCATCTTGTTTGGTTATGTGGGTTTCTCTTTTCTTTGTTTTGCTCATTTTACCATATTGCATTTGTGTCTCTTGTCATCTGGCATTCCATTCTTATCATGTGTTCGTTGTGATCTCTCACATGTTAGGTTGTTGCATGTTCCATTCTCAAACTTGCTTTACCATCTCCTCCTTCCCTCTACTTCTTTTCTTATCAAGTGCTATCTTTTCCTTTCTCAATTAATGTTCATCTTCCCCCTGCCATTCTTGCTCCTTGCACTAAACCTCTCTGCCAAAAATCTCCTCATTTGAAGTTGTTTTGGTCAGGTTCAAAAATGACACAAGTTTGAAATATTTCCAAACTTGTCTTATTTTTCTACCTCTAAAAATGCCCATTGCAATTTATTAAAATAGTGGGGAATTCCAAGAGTTTGGGGATATTTTCCTTTTACTCCAATTCTTCTCATTTTTCCCTGTGCTTTTCTTTTCTTTTCTTTTTGGTTTTAAAAAGGAAAGAGAAGGGAAGCAGCAGCAGCAGTGGCAGCCCAGCGAGGCTTTCCACTTGGGCTCCGGCCTCCCAGCCGGCCCAGCCCAGAGCCCTGTGGAGAGCGCCCAGCCCGCTCGCTTCTCTCTCCCTGCCTCAAGCACCAAGATCCGCGTACCCCGCTTAGTGCCCCTCCACGTGGGCCGCCGCCCCCTTGCAGCGGCTGTCCTGTGCTCCTCACCCACCTTTTCCCCTCCTCTCGCCCGTCGCCATGGGGACCCCGAGCACGAGGGCGCGAGCTCGACCCGTCGCCTAGCCCCTACTTATCCCCTCTCTTTGACCTCAAGCCCCTAGGGTTCCCCTCTTCCTCTCGCCGCCGCCGCCAGGTGAGAGGACCACCAGATCCATCGCGTTGACTCCGTCCCGAGCGCAGCTGAGTGCACGCGTCGTCGCCGGCGTGCTCTCCGGCCACCCCAACTCTGCGGACCGTGTCCATCTTCGTCTCCGTCGCCTTCTCCTTCCACGACGTCGACTACGGTGCGCCGGATCGTCAAGTTCGTCGACGTCCCTGGCTTCCCCCTCCCTCTCGGTCAGAAGCACGGCAACTTCAGAGCACGAATCCGTCGCCGCAGGCTCGCCTCCGTCGCCGTATATTTGTCCTTGGGTAAGGAGGTATACCCAACTTCCTCCCTGCTCCTTCCTTTCGTCGATAGATCACCGTAGGCGCTGCTTCGATCCAATCTTTCCCGTGCTCCCGGTGCTCCGGCGAAGCCTGAATGTCTTGTCCTCGTGTGTGTACGTGCGGCAGCGCGTCCGCGCGTTCTCCAGCTTCGGGTCCCCAAGCTCCTCTCCCACACACACACACGCGCGCCTGCCTCTGCGGTGCAGCAACTCACCCCGTGCTGCTGTAGCTTGCCTCGCCGTGTTCGTCGCCATGGCCGCAAGCCCCTGCCCACACGCACACCCACTCTTGCGCGCACGTTCCCCTCCGCACCGTTCGACCACCGCCCGACGGTTTCCGCACACCCGCCGGCACCTCCTGAGCCCCGCCGTAGCCGCCGTTGCCTCGCCTCCGTCGTCGTTTGTTTCTCTGCCTCGAGTCAGGGCCTTGTGGCTTGGTCAAGTAGGCCAGAGCCCTTTCTCAACCAACAAACCTAGTCTAGCCGAGCTGGTTTGCACCCCGCGCGCCCACTGCGGCGACCTGGGTTCGAATCCCAGGCGCGCCCCTTTTTATTTTCTTCGTTTTGTTCTTATCAGCAGTAGCAGCAGTTAAGGGGCCGAAGGCCTTCTCTGTCAGTCGCCGCCGCCTAGCCCAGTGGCTGTTGGGGCAGAGCCACACCGGGGAGACCCGGGTTCGATCCCTCCCCGAGGCTGCATTTTCTTCCCCCCTTTTTACATCCTGCTCACATCACATTACTATGAGAGGGTCCTGACCACCACCTCTCAGCCCTCCTCCTTATATTTTTTCCTTACCCCGTGTTTCCGTTTTTGGTTTGCTTCTCTTTCCGTTTTAGGCAAGTCCATTTCTGGACATTTCCAAATCTGGAATATGCCATTTCTGTTAACTTCCATTTTAGGCAGGTTTTGACTTAGTGCATTTGTGGTGATTTCTCTACTGCAACCCTAACATATTATATATGTTTTTGGGGTAGAAAAATCCCACCAACTCAGTGGTGGCATTAGTTTCTGCATATGAGCAAGTTTATGATCATGTCTTTTTGCATCATGTTGATGTGTTGTCTTTCATGGGTAGAATTTATTGCATTTATGCTATGAGGTAGTTTGCACGAACATGGCTTTGTACATCATGCTGTTATTGAAGGTTTTGCGTCATTCTTGTTTTGCTCGCCATTTCCAAACCGTGCATCCAATTCCGGTGATCTTTATATCGATTTCAACCGAAATCATCTCGTCTTTCCGATGGCATACTTGGTTTGCCAAGTTGATGCATGGTTCATCATTTTCCTTCCGGAGCGCACATAAGCATTGCATTTCACATCCTGCATATCATGTCATGTTTTGCATCATGTTGATTGTGCATTGCACCGTGATTTATTGTGGTTCCTTTGTTTGTGTTGTTGCTTTGGGTAGAGCCGGGAGACGAGTACGTGAACGAGGAACCTGTTGAGAACGCTTACGAGGATCAAGCTTTCGACAACTCGAGAACATTGCGCAAGATGATCATACCCTCGAAATCACTTCTATCTTTGCTATGCTAGTTGCTCGCTCTTTTGCTATGCCTATGCTGCGATGCCTACCACTTGCTATATCATGCCACCCAAATTGCCATGTCAGCCCCTAACCATCCTTTCCTAGCAAACCGTTGTTTGGCTATGTTACCGTTTTGCTCAGCCCTCTTATAGCGTTGCTAGTTGCAGGTGAAGCTGAAGTTTGTTCCTTGTTGGAACATGGAGTTGTTGTTCCTCTTTGGAACATGTTTACTTGTTGGGGATATCACAATATTTATCTGCTATAAATTAATACATCTATATACTTGGTAAAGGGTGGAAGGCTCGGCCTTATGCCCGTGTTTTGTTCCACTCTTGCCACCCTAGTTTCCGTCATACCGGTGTTATGTTCCTTGATTTTGCGTTCCTTACGGTTGGGTGATTTATGGGACCCCTTGACAGTTCGCTTTGAATAAGACTCGCCCAAAGAAGGCCCAACTTTGGTTTTACCATTTGCCGCCTAAGCCTTTTCCCCGGGTTTCGCGAGCCCGAGGGTCATCTTTATTTTAACCCTCGGGCCAGTTCTCCTCTCGAGTGCTGGTCCAAACCTGTCGACCGCGGTGGCCATCAGGGCAACTCGAGCTGGCCTATCGGAAGTTTGGACAATCCGGTGTGCCACGAGAACGAGATATGTGCAGCTCCTATCGGGATTTGTCGGCACATTCGGGCGGCTTTGCTGGTCTTGTTTTACTGCTGTCGAAATGTCTTGTAGTCCGGGATTCCGAGATTGATCGGGTCTTCCGGTAGAAGGAATATCCTTCGTTGACCGTGAGAGCTTATAATGGGCTAAGTTGGGACACCCTGCAGGTAATATCTTTCAAAGCCGTGCCCATGTTATGAGGCGGATGGGAATTTGTTAATGTCCGTTGTAGAAAACCCAAAGTTGACCTCAATTAAAATACACATCAACGGCGTGTGTAACGTGATGGTCTCTTCTCGGCGGAGTCCGGGAAGCGAACACGGTGTTGGAGTTATGTCGGCGTAAGTAGTTCAGATCACTTCTTGATCGCTATTAGTTTCACGACCGTGCTTTGCTCCTCTTCTCGCTCTCTTTTGCGATGTAGCCACCATATATGCTAGTCGCTTGCTGCAGCTCCACTTTACTACTCTGTCCTTCCTATAAGCTTAAATAGTCTTGATCTCGCGGGTGTGAGATTGCTGAGTCCCGTGACTCACAGATACTTCCAAACACAGCTTGCAGGTTCCGATGAGGCGGTGCAGGTGATTCAACTGAGCTCAAGTGGGAGTTCGACGAGGAACGTGGTCGTTACTATGTGTCTTTTCCAGATGATCAGTAGTGGTGTCCAGTTGGGACGATTCGGGGATCTGTTTAGCATTTGGGGTATCTTCTTTTATTTTGGTTCCGTAGTCGGACCTTGACTGTACTCTGAATGATGGATGTTTATTTATGTACTGTGTGAAGTGGCGACTGTAAGCCAACTATGTATCTCTTTCCCTTATTTATTACATGGGTTGTGTGAAGATTACCTCACTTGCGACATTGCTTTCAATGCGGTTATGCCTCTAAGTCATGCCTCGACACGTGGGAGATATAGCCGCATCGGGGGCGTTACAAGTTGGTATCAGAGCCGACCCTCGCGGTTACACGGATGGTTGCGGACAGGTGCGTGGTCATGTTGTTCATGACGTTTGTGACCCGTCGTGGCACCCGACATGGCACATGTACCGGACTGGAAGCACAGACGTTTGTGCCAAGAGGGAACGTTCCTGTGGCCCGACGAGGACGTCGGTTCCTCTGAGTGGGGGTGTATGTAATAGCCTGGCTTATTAGGGATGATAGACTACTCATATCAATAAGGAATTCCTTCTTTTCCGGGAGCCCATTCGGACATAACTCCAAAGTTAAGCGTGCTCAGCTTGGAGTAGTGTCAGGATGGGTGACCGACCGGGAAGTTGCTCCCGGGTGCGCACGAGTGAGGACAAAGTGCGCAGAAAAGGCTAGTATTGATCTGTGGGGCCAGTCTAGATCCCGCCAGGAGTAACGACCACCGGCGGGTGTGTCCGGGGCGTTACAATACTGCAACCCACCAACAACACTGCGATACCGGAAAGAATCATCGGTATTGAGAGGGTGTCCAGACACTCATGCAAGCTGATCGGAAGTAGACAACGCTGTGGAGTAGGCTTACAATTCTCCATGCTCACACGATGCAAAATATCCAAGGCATACTTCCGTTGAGTCAATGTCATCCCCATGAATTGTATGACGCTTCCAGACCAAGAAAATACTCCAACGGCCCAAGGTCCTTGATAGGAAGACTGGCCGCGAGGGCATGAACAAGACCATCAACCGCACGTGGAGAAGATCCGGAAATGGCAATGTCATCCACATAGACAAGCATATAGATCTGAACATCACGATAGCGGAAGAAAAACAGAGAGGTATCTGCTTTGGAGGAGACGAAACCCAACTCGAAAAGACGGGTACTGAGCCGAGCATACCATGCACGAGGAGACTGTTTGAGTCCATAGAGAGCACGCTGAAGCTTGCACACATGGGAGGGAAAACGAGCATCCTCAATGCCAGGTGGCTGCTGCATATAGACGTCCTCGGAGAGATACCCGTGAAGAAAAGTGTTGCTGACATCAATCCGCCGAAGAATCCAACCGCGAGACACAGCCAAGGCAAGAACCAGTCAAACGGTGGCCGGCTTGACAACCGGACTGAACGTATAACCATAATCAACGCCAAGCTGCTGGGTGAAACCACGAGCGACCAGTCGAGCTTTGTACTTGTCAATGGAGCCATCTGGACGGTGCTTGGTCTTGAAGATCCACTTGCTCCCAACAACATTGCCTCCGCGCGGCCGAGGCACAAGAACCCAAGTCTTGTTATGGTGAAGGGCAGCAAGCTTATCAATCATCGCGGTACGCCAGGCAGTCTCACGGAGAGCATCACGATGAGAGACAGACACCGCATGAAACGCGCGGCGACAGGGATCATAGCGGATCGTGCCATCAGTAGGAACAAGGGCACGACGAGTATGATCGCGGGTGCGGGTAACCATAGTGTGTGCAGGAGCAGCTGGAGGCGTCGCAGTCGAGGGAGCAGGAGTGCCCTCGACAAAAGGCGACGCAAGCTGCGGTGGCGACGGTGGAGCAGCATCCTTGAGCACCGGGGCTGGCGACGGCGCGTTAGTGCGCGACAGGGAGACCGCCGAAGAGCCGGGTGGAGCGGTCGGGGCCGAAGACGGGCCGCCCGAGCCGGGGGAGGCGGCAGCTGACGGGCCAGGCGACACGGTAGCCGACGGGCCGGCAAGGCCGGGCTACACTGTGACCGGGCCGGGCGACGCGGGATCCGAGGGCCGTGGGGACGTGCATGTCCCATGCATGCACGTCGATCGCCAGGGAGTGCGGCGCGACGGCCACATGGGGGCGACGGGCATAGGGCGTGCATGCGCCATGCGCATCGATCGCCGAGGATAGAGCCGCCGAAGGATCCTGCACAGGAGTAACAGGGCCTGAAACAGGCGTGTCAGTAGACAAATAGGACAAGTCGTATTTGCGAATATGATCACCCGTAACTGGTTCAGTGGGAGGAAAAGAGAAAACATCAGCCAAAGAAGAGACATCGACGGTGATGTAACACCCCAGTGTCATGCTACAGTAATCCCCAGTTAAATGTGCCATGTCATCATATTACTGTTGCTAATCTTCCCATGATCCAAATCACAATTCAAATTCAATTCCAATCCGAAGTAAAAAATTCACATGAAAACTAAAATGTTCATCATGTGTAAATAATCATTTGTTAATATTGGTGGTGAACCAACATTTTTGCAAAGTGTCTAAGTGCACTAAACTAGTTAAATCAGTGGCTAAAACAATAGATTAAATGCCTTTTTAATTTATAAAAAAAATTCAAGCTAATTCAAACTTCTTCCAAACCTTTTGGGGCAGTGCACAATATTTCTTTTAATTTGTTTTGGCCAGTGGCATATTTTCGCAAAGTCATTTGTTGCTAAAAGAAAATGCAAAAACTACTAAAAAAGAAAAGCAGTAAAAGAGAAGGAAAAAAAGAGAGGGGAGAGGCCCCCTGCCCTGCTGGGCTTTAGCCCACCTCGGCCAGCCGGCCCACTTAGCTCCCCCAATAACTCTCTTCCTTCACTGTTCATTCGACCGAGGCTCCTCCCGCGCGTCCCTGCCACACCACCTCGCCGGCGCCGTCCCAAGGGGATAAGGGCGACAGCCGCACCCCCTCGATCCCCTCTCCCACTCGGTCCCCGCTCCACTCGCCATGTACTCCTCCCTCTCACCCTCGTGCTCCAGATCCGCCCGCGTCCGAGCGCCGCCATTGCCGCTGCCCCGTGAGGCTTGCGGCCACAGTCCTCACCGAGCCTCGCCGACGTGTCCGCGAACTCCGCCACTGACCGCTTCTTCCTCTACGTCCACGTGCGCGGGCCGGAAGCACCCCAATCGCCGGATCCGCAGTTGTCTTCTTCGTCTTCGGTCGCCGGCGAGCTCCTTCGAGTCCGACCGCACTCTACTGCTCCTAAGCGATCACGGGGCCCCCGTGTGCCCGCTAAGTGAGCTCGTCTCGCAGCCCTCTCTTCCCCTTCTGTTTCCCCCTTCCGTTTCTCCCTTGCCGTAGGTCGCCGCGCTGCCCTGATACGTCTCCGTCGTATCTACTTTTCCAAACACTTTTGCCCTTGTTTTGGACTCTCTTGCATGATTTGAATGCAACTAATCCGGACTGACGCTGTTTTCAGCAGAATTGCCATGATGTTGTTTTATGTGCAGAAAACAAAAGTTCTCGGAATGACCTGAAACTCCACGGAACATCTTCGAAAAAATAATAAAAAATTCTCGCCAAAGATGAAGACCAGGGGGCCCACACCCTGTCCACGAGGGTGGGGGGCGCACCCCCTAGCTCGTGCGCCCCCTGGAGACCCTCGGACGCCAACTCCAACTCTATATATTTGCTTTTGGAGATAAAAAAATCAGAGAGAAGAAATCATCACGTTTCACGATACGGAGCCGCCGCCAAGCCCTAAAACCTCTCGGGAGGGCTGATCTGTAGTCCGTTCGGGGCTACGGAGAGGGGGATTCGTCGCCGTCGTCATCATCAACCATCCTCCATCACCAATTTCATGATGCTCACCGTCGTGCGTGAGTAATTCCATCGTAGGCTTGCTGGACGGTGATGGGTTGGATGAGATTTATCATGTAATCGAGTTAGTTTTCTTAGGGTTTGATCCCTAGTATCCACTATGTTCTGAGATTGATGTTGCTATGACTTTGCTATGCTTAATGCTTGTCACTAGGGCCCGAGTGCCATGATTTCAGATCTGAACCTATTATGTTTTCATGAATATATGTGAGTTCTGGATCCTATCTTGCAAGTCTATAGTCACTTATTATGTGTTATGATCCGACAACCCCGAAGTGACAATAATCGGGATACTTCTCGGTGATGACCATAGTTTGAGGAGTTCATGTATTCACTATGTGCTAATGCTTTGTTCCGGTTCTCTATTAAAAGGAGGCCTTAATATCCCTTAGTTTCCATTAGGACCCCGCTGCCACGGGAGGGTAGGACAAAAGATGTCATGCAAGTTCTTTTCCATAAGCATGTATGACTATATTCGGAATACATGCCTACATTACATTGAGGAATTGGAGCTAGTTCTGTGTCACCCTATGTTATGACCGTTACATGATGAACCGCATCTGGCATAATTATCCATCACCGATCCAATGCCTACGAGCTTTCCATATACTGGTTCTCGCTTATTTACTTTCCCGTTGCTACTATTACAATCACTACAAAATAGCAAAAATATTACTTTTGCTTTCATTACTCTTTTGTTACTGTTACCACCCCTATCATACTACTTTGCTACTAAATACCTTGCTGCAGATATTAAGATATCCAGGTGTGGCTGAATTGACAACTCAGTTGCTAATACTTGAGAATATTCTTTGGCTCCCCTTGTGTCGTATCAATAAATTTGGGTTGAATACTTTACCCTCGAAAGCTGTTGCGATCCCCTACACTTGTGGGTTATCAAGACTAATTTCTGGAGCCATTGCCGGGGAGCATAGCTCTATTCTTTGAGTTACTTGGGATTTATATCTGCTGGACACTATGAAGAATTTGAAAGACGCTAAGACAAAAATTTATCCCTCAACCACGAGGGGAGGTAAGGAACTGCCATCTAGCTCTGCACTTGATTCACCTTCTGTTATGAGTAAGCTTGCGACACCTAAACCTGCTTCTGCTATTCGTTCTGATATGGCGCATGTTATTGATGATGCCACTTCTGCTCTGCATGATACTTATGATGAAACTACTTCTATGCTTGATACTATTGTGCCCCTTAGTGAATTTCTTGATCAACAAATTTCTAGGGCTAGAGAGAAAGAAATTATTGAAACTCATAATGTTGATGAAATTGATGATGAAGATATGCCTGTTATTCCTGAGGGTTATGTTTTTGATATGGAATCTTCTGCAGCTATTTTTGCCTACAAAGATAGAAACAAACTTAAGAGGCTATTAGTTAAATGGAGTAAAGAATCTCTTAGGGATAGAATGAAACCTGACCCTGCTTTTGCTACTTCACCTATTTGTGTTCCCGATAAGGATTATGAATTCTCTATTGATCCTGATATAATTACTTTGGTTGAATCTGATCCTTTTCATGGTTATGAATCTGGAACTGTTGTGGCACATCTTACTAAATTGAATGATATAACCACCCTGTTCACTAATGATGAGAGATCTCGCTACTTTTATATCCTTAAAATATTTCCGTTCTCATTAAAGGGTGATGCTAAGATATGGTTTAATTCTCTAGATCCTGGTTGTGTGCATAGTCCCGGATATGATTTATTACTTCTCGCTAAATATTTCCCTGCTCATAAGAAACAAGCTGCTTTAAAGGAAATATACAACTTTGTGCAAATTGAAGAAGAGAGTCTCCCACAAGCTTGGGGGCAGGCTTCTCAAGTTACTTAATGCTTTGCCTGATCATCCTCTTAAGAAAAATGAAATACTTGATATCTTTTATAATGGACTAACCGATGCTTCCAGAGATTACCTGGATAGTTGTGCTGGTTCTCTTTTCAGGGAAAGAACACCGGATGAAGCTGAAATTCTATTGAATAATATGTTGACAAATGAGAATAATTGGGCACCTCCTGAGCCAGCTCCTGAGCCAGATCCTGCTCCAATTACTGAGCCTATTCCTAAACCAACTCCGAAGAAGAGAGGTGTTCTATTTCTCAGTCCTGAAGATATGCAAGAGGCAAAGAAATCTATGAAATAAAAAGGTATTAAAGCTGAAGATATTAAGAATTTACCCCCTATTGAAGAAATACATGGTCTTAATTTACCGCCTGTTGAAGAAACATATGATCTTGATCCATTACCTATTGAAGAACCTCCTGATCCCGATATCCCGACACAGGTAGTAAGGGTAAATTCTCTCTATAGATATGATAAAGCTGAAGTCCCTCCTACTAAAATTGCTAGTCAGTGCTTGGATGAGTTTGATAACTTTATGTTTAAGCAAGAAGACTTCAATGCTTATTTTGGTAGACAATTAAAACAAAATACCTATATGATTAAACACTTGGGTGATCATATGGCTGATGTTAGATGTGAACTTAAACTCATTAGCAAACATGCTTCTATGGTTACCACTCAAGTAGAACAAGTACTTAAGGCTCAAAATGATTTGCTCAATGAAATGAATAGTAAGAAAAATAATTATGCTGTTAGAGTGGTTACTAGAACTGGTAGAATGACTCAGGAACCTTTGTATCCTGAAGGCCACCCTAAGAGAATTGAGCAAGATTCTCAGAGAAATAATAATGATGTGCCTAGTTCTTCTAAAAGGAAGAAAAATAAAAATGATAGGACTTTGCAAACTTCTAGTGAACCTATTGCTGAACCATCTGAGAATCCAAATGATATATCTATTTCCGATGCTGAAACACAATCTAGTAACGAACATGAACCTAGCGAAAATAATAATGATGATGTTCATGATGATGCTCAACCTAGTAATGATAATGATGTAGAAGTTGAACCTGCTGTTGATCTTGATAACCCACAATCAAAGATTCAACATTATGATAAGAGAGACTTTGTTGCTAGGAAACATGGTAAAGAAAGAGAACCATGGGTTCAGAAACCCATGCCTTTTCCTCCCAAACCATCCAAGAAAAAGGATGATGAGGATTTTGAGCGCTTTGCTGAAATGATTAGACCTATATTTTTGCGTATGCGATTAACTGATGAGCTCAAAACAAATCCTTATGCTAAATATATGAAGGATATCTTTACCAATAAGAGAAAGATACCGGAAGCTAAAATTTCCACCATGCTTGCTAATTACACTTTTAAGGGTGGAATACCAAAGAAACTTGGAGATCCAGGAGTACCCACTATACCATGCTCCATTAAAAGAAATTATGTTAAAACTGCTTTATGTGATCTTGGAGCCGGTGTTAGTGTTATGCCTCTCTCTTTATATCGTAGACTTGATTTGAATAAGTTGACACCTACTGAAATATCTTTGCAAATGGCTGATAAATCAACTGCTATACCTGTCGGTATTTGTGAGGATGTGCCTGTTGTGGTTGCAAACGTTACTATTTTAACAGACTTTGTTATTCTTGATATTCCCGAGGATGATAGTATGTCTATTATTCTTGGAAGACCTTTTCTGAATACTGCAGGGGCTGTTATTGATTGCACCAAAGGCAATGTCATTTTTCATGTTAATGGTAATGAGCATACGGTACACTTTCTAAGGAAACAACCTCAAGTCTATAGCATCAATTCTATTGGAAAAATTCCATCGATTATATTTGGAGGTTTTGAATTTCCTCTTCCTACTGTCAAGAAGAAATATAATATTCTTATTATTGGGGATGTGCATATCCCCATTGAGGTAACATAGTGTTACTCGAAATTTCTCCAGTTCCATGTTATTCGGAATGAGTTTGTTAACAAGACTTGATCAACCTTGTTAATGGATTCCTTTTGATGATCATGAGATGGATGAAACTAGAAGGCACAACCTTCTGTACCCTCTTTATACTTTCTTTTATTTAGTTGAAATAAAGTAAAAATAGTATTTTTTCTGTCTGTTTCCTGATTTATCTGTGCAATATAAAAATACCCCGAAAATAAAAGTCCTCCAAATGCCATGCCAATTTAATATGATTTTTTCGGGCATATTTGAGGATTTATGGTGCAAAAATTACCGCGGGGGAGCTGCCACCTGGCCACGAGGGTGGAGGGCGCGCCCCCTGCCTCGTGGGCCCATGGTGGCCCTCCTCCACTTATTCCTGCACCCATCCTCTTCTTCTTCCTCCCACAAACATGAATATCTGGCTCAAACACGAGTTCCAGCCCACGTTGCTGTGATTTTCGATCTCCTTGCTCAAAGCACCTCTCAAAAAACTGCTTGGGGAGATTGTTCCTTGGTATGTGACTCCTCCATTGGTCCAATTAGTTTTTGTTCTAGTGCTTTATTCATTGCAAATTTGTGCTGCATAGGTGACCATGTTCTTCAGCTTGCATGTCAAATTTATATTGTTCCAAGTAGTTCCAATGCATGATATAGGCTCTAGGCACTTGTAGGAGTAGTTGCTATCAATTTTATTGAAGTTGGTTCACTTTTGTTTGAAGTTACTAAAAATTTCAGAATTTTTTCAGAGAAAACAATATGTTTAGCAAGATGTTCCAAGGTGGTTCTTCAAGGAAGCAAGGCCCTAGGCTTGCAATGTGCGATGCCGATGAGGAACCCCCAAGGGATGCTCCCGTGAGGCCCGGTGAATGGCCTTCGGAAAATTTTATGGATCGAGCGGGAACCAAAGAAGAATTTAACGCATATTTGTGTAACGCCGGTCTTGTGGACTTCGAGGCAGACAAATGCCCACAGTATCATGATCTCACTAGTTCATTTGTGAGGAGGTTTGAATTTTCATCTTCGCGTAATTCTCCTTCAGTCATGTTTGATCTTTATGACAAATCATATACCATGGACTTAGAGGACTTTACTTCTGCTTGCAAACTCCCACATTGGGGTAGTACTATTGTGTTGGGGAACGTAGCAGAAATTCAAAATTTTCCTACGTGTCACCAAGATCTATCTATGGAGAAACTAGCAACGAGGGAAGGAGAGTGCATCTACATACCCTTGTAGATCGTTAAGCGGAAGCGTTCATGTGAACGGGGTTGAAGGAGTCGTGCTAAATCGTGATTCAAATCACCGGAGATCCTAGTGCCGAACGGACGGCACCTCCGCGTTCAACACACGTACAGCCCGGTGGCGTCTCCCATGCCTTGATCCAGCAAGGAGAGAGGAGAGGTTGAGGAAGACTCCATCCAACAGCAGCACAACGGCGTGGTGGTGGAGGAGCGTGGCAATCTTGCAGGGCTTCGCCAAGCATCACAAGATATGAGGAGGAGGAAGAAGAGACGCAGGGCTGCACCCATGAGAGATAGAATTGCGTGTCTTGGGCAGCCCCTTGGCCTCATATATATAGGGGAAGGGGAGGGCTGCGCCCCCTCTAGGATTTCCACCCCCTAGGGGTGGCGGCCAGCCCTAGATGGGATCAAGGGAGGCGGCCAAGAGGGGAGGGAGAGGGAGGCGCCCACTAGATGGGCCTTAGGGCCCATCTGGACTAGGGTTTGCCCCCTCCCACCCATCCTTGCGCCTTGGGCCCCTTGTGGGGGGCGCACCAGCCCTCCTAGGGGCTGGTCCCCTCCCACACTTGGCCCACGCAGCCTTCAGGGCAGGTGGCCCCACTTGGTGGACCCCGGACCCTCCGGTGGTCCCAGACATTACCAAATCGCCCAAACTTTTCCGGTCACCAAAACAGGACTTCCCATATATAAATCTTTACCTCCGGACCATTCCGAACTCCTCGTGACGTCCGGGATCTCATCCGGACTCGAACAACATTCGTAACCACATACAAACTTCCTTTATAACCCTAGCGTCACCGAACCTTATGTGTAGACCCTACGGGTTCGGAGACATGCGAACATGACCGAGACGTTCTCCGTCAATAACCAACAGTGGGATCTGGATACCCATGTTGGCTCCCACATGTTCCACGATGATCTCATCGGATGAACCACGATGTCAAGGACTCAATCGATCCCGTATACAATTCCCTTTGTCTAGCGGTATTGTACTTGCCCGAGATTCGATCGTCGGTATACCGATACCTTGTTCAATCTCGTTACGGCAAGTCTCTTTACTCGTTCCGTAACACATCATCCGTGATCAACCCCTTGGTCACATTGTGCACATTATGATGATGTCCTACCGAGTGGGCCCAGAGATACCTCTCCGTTTACGGAGTGACAAATCCAGATCTTGATTCGTGCCAACCCAATGACACTTTCGAGATACCTGTAATGCACCTTTATAGCCACCCGATTCGTTGTGACGTTTGGTACACCCAAAGCATTCCTACGGTATCCGGAGTTGCACAATCTCATGGTCTAAGGAAAGATACTTGACATTAGAAAAGCTTTAGCATACGAACTACACGATCTTTGTGCTAGGCTTAGGATTGGGTCTTGTCCATCACATCATTCTCCTAATGATGTGATCCCGTTATCAATGACATCCAATGTCCATGGTCAGGAAACCGTAACCATCTATTGATCAACGAGCTAGTCAACTAGAGGCTTACTAGGGACATGGTGTTGTCTATGTATCCACACATGTATTGCTGTTTCCTATCAATACAATTATAGCATGAATAATAAACGATTATCATGAACAAGGAAATATAATAATAACTAATTTATTATTGCCTCTAGGGCATATTTCCAACAGTCTCCCACTTGCACTAGAGTCAATAATCTAGTTCACATCGCCATGTGATTAACATCGATAGGTCACATCGCCATGTGACCAACATCCAAAGAGTTTACTAGTGTCTTAAACTAGTTCACATCACCATGTGATTAAGTCTCAATGAGTTACGGGGTTTGATCATGTTTTGCTTGTGAGAGAGGTTTTAGTCAACGGTCCGAACCTTTCAGATCCGTGTGTACTTCGCAATTCTCTATGTCATATTGTAAATGCTGCTTTCACGCTCCACTTGGAGCTATTCCAAATGGTTGCTCCACTATACGTATCCGGTTTGCTTCTCGAGTCACTCGGATAGGTGTTAAAGCTTGCATCGGCGTAACCCTTTACGCCGAACTCATTATCACCTCCATAATCGAGAAACATGTCCTTATTTACTCCAAGGACAATTTTGACCGCTGTCCAATGATCCCCATTCCTGGATCATTCTTGTACCCTTTGACCGACTCATGGCATGGCACACTTCGGTCGGTACACAAAGATAGCATACTATAGAGCCTACGTCTAAAGCATAGGGGACGACCTTCGTCCTTTCTCTCTTTTCTGCCGTGGTCGAGCTTTAACTCTTAACCTCATACCTTACATCTTAGGCAAGAACTCCTTCTTTGACTGATCCATCTTGAACACCTTCAAGATCATGTCAAGGTATGTGCTCATTTGAAAGTATTATTAAGCATTTTGATCTATCCTTATAGATCTCGATGCTCAATGTTCAAATAGCTTAATCCAGGTTTTCTATTGAAAACATCTTTCAAATAACCCTATATGCTTTCCAGAAATTCTACATCATTTCGATCATCCATATGTCAACAACATATACTCATCGAAATTCTATAGTGCTCCCACTCACTTCTTTGGAAATACAAGTTTCTCATAAACTTTGTATAAACCCAAAATCTTTGATCATCTCATCAAAGTGCACATTCCAACTCCGAGATTCTTACTCCAGTCCTTAGAAGGATCGCTGGAGCTAGCATACCTTTTAGCATCCTTAGGATCGACAACACTTTTCTGATTGTATCACATACAACCTTTCCTTACGTAAAGGTAAGGAAACTCGTCTTGACATCCATCGCCAGATTTCATAAATGCAGCTTGTGCTAACATGATTCCGACGGACTTAAGCATCGCTACGGATGAGAAAATCTCATCGTAGTCAACTCCTTGAACTTGTGAAAACTCTTTGCCACAAGTCGAGCTTCATAGAAGGTGACATTACCGTCCATGTCCGTCTTCTTCTTAAAGACCCATTTATTTCAATGGCTTGCCGATCATCGGGCAAGTCCACCAAAGTCCATGCTTTGTTATGATACATGGATCCTACCTCGGATTTCATGGTTTCTAACCATTTGTCGGAATTTGGGCCCACCATCGCTTCTCCATAGCTCGTGGGTTCATTGTTGTCTAGCAACATGACCTTCAAGACATGATTACTGTACCACTCTGAGTAGTACGCATCCTTGTCACCCTCACGAGGTACGTCGGTGACTTGATCCAAACTTCATGATCACTATCATAAGCTTCTACTTCAATTGGTGTAGGTGCCACGGAACAACTTCCTCTGCCTGCTACACACTTGTTGAAGTGACGGTTCAATGACCTCATCAAGTCTCCACCATCCTCCCACTCAACTTTTCGAGACGAACTTTTCCTCGAGAAAGGACCCGATTCAAGAAACAATCCCTATTGCTTTCGGATCTGAATTAGGAGGTATACCCAACCGTTTTGGGTGTCCTATGAAGATGTATTTTATCCGCTTTGGGTTCGAGCTTATCAACCTGAAACTTTTTCACACAAGCGTCGTAGCCCCAAACTTTTAAGAAATGACAGCTTAGGTTTCTCTAAACCATAGTTCATACGGTGTCATCTCAACGGAATTACGTGGTACCCTATTAAAGTGAGTGCGGTTGTCTCTAATGCCTAACCCATGAGCGATAGTGGTAATTTGATAAGAGACATCATGGTATGCCCCATATCCAATAGGGTGCATCTATGATGTTCGACACACCATCACACTATGGTGTTCCAGTGTGTGTTAGTTGTGAAACAATTTCCACAATGTCTCAATTGTGTACCAAACTCGAACTCAGATATCCATCTCTATGATCACATCACGACATTTTATCCTCTTGTCACGAAGATCCTCAACTTCACTCTGAAATTACTTGAACCTTTCAATAATTCAGACTTGTGTTTCATCAAGTAAATATACTCAACATCTACTCAAATCATCTGTGAAGTAAGAACATAACGATATTCATCAGATGCCTCAAAGACTCATTGGACTGCACACATCAAAATGTGTTACTTCCAACAAGTTGCTATCTTGTTCCATCTTACTGAAACCGAGGCTTTTCAGTCATCTTGCCCATGTGGTATGATTTGCATATCTCAAGTGATTCAAAATCAAGTGAGTCCAAACGATCCATCTGCATGGAGTTTCTTCATGCGTATACACCAATAGACATGGTTCGCATGTCTCAAACTTTTCAAAAACGAGTGAGTCCAAAGATCCATCAATATGGAGCTTCTTCATGCGTTTTACACCAATATGACTTACATGGTTGTGCCATAAGTAAGTGGTATTATCATTACTATCTTATATCTTTTGGCATGAAAATGTGTATCACTACGATCGAGATTCAATAAACCATTCATTTAGGTGCAAGACCATCGAAGGTATTATTCAAATAAATAGAGTAACCATTATTCTCCTTAAATGAATAACCGTATTGCGATAGACATAATCCAATCATGTCTATGCTCAACGCAAACACCAAATGACAATTATTCTGGTTTAATGCTAATCTTGATGGTAGAGGGACCGTGCGATGTTTGATCACATCAAACTTGGAAACACTTCCAACACATATCGTCAGCTCTCCTTTAGCTTGTCTCCGTTTATTCCGTAGCCTTTTATTTCGAGTTACTAACACTTAGCAACCGAACCGGTATCTAATACCCTGGTGCTACTAGGAGTACTAGTAAAGTACACATTAACATAATGTACTTCTATTGACCTTGCCAGCCTTCTTATCTACCAAGTATCTAGGGTAATTCTGCTCCAGTGGCTGTTCCCCTTATCTCAGAAACACTTAGTCTCGGGTTTGGGTTCAACCTCGGGTTTCTTCACTGGAGCAGCAGCTGATTTGCCATTTCGTGAAGTATCCCTTATTGCCCTTGCCCTTCTTGAAACTAGTGGTTTCACCAATCAACAATTGATGCTCCTTCTTGATTTCTACTTTCGCGATGTCAAACAACGCGAATACCTCAAGGATCATCATATCTATCCCTGATATGTTTATAGTTCATCACGAAGCTCTAGCAGCTTGGTGGCAATGACTTTGGAGAAACATCACTATCTCATCTGGAAGATTAACTCCCACTCGATTCAAGTGATTGTTGTACCCAGACAATCTGAGTACAAGCTCAACGATTGAGCTTTTCTCCCTTAGTTTGTAGGCTAAGAAAATCGTCGGAGGTCTCATACCTCTTGACGTGGGCACGAGCCTGAAATCCTAATTTCAGCCCTCGAAACATCTCATATGTTCCGCGACATTTCGAAAAACATCTTTCATGCCTCAACTCTAAACCGTTTAACTGAACTATCACGTAGTTATCAACACGTGTATGTCCGACGTTCGCAACATCCACAGACGACGTTTGGGGTTTAGCACACTGAGCGGTGCATTAAGGACATAAGCTTTCTACTGTCCGCATAATCGCTACTTTCAACTTTCAACTATATTTTCTCTAGGAACATATCTAAACAATGGAACTAAAGCGCGAGCTTCGACATAATTTGCAAAAGGTCTTTTGACTATGTTCAGGATAATTAAGTTCATCTTATGAACTCCCACTCAGATAGACATCCCTCTGGTCATCTAAGTGATTACATGATCCGAATCAACTAGGCCGTGTCCGATCAACACGTGAGACGGACTAGTCATCATCGGTGAACATCTTCATGTTGATCGATTCTACCATACGACTCATGCTCGACCTTTCGGTCTCCGTGTTCCGAGGCCATGTCTGTACATGCTAGGCTCGTCAAGTTAACCCTAAGTGTATTGCGTGTGTAAATCTGTCTTACACCCGTTGTATGTGAACGTAAGAATCCATCACACCCGATCAACACGTGGTGCTTAGAAGCGACGAACTGTAGCAACGGTGCACGTTAGGGAGAACACTTCTTGAAATTTTAATGAGGATCATCTTATTTACTACCGTCGTTCTAAGTAAACAAGATGCATAATCATGATAAACATCACATGCAATCAAATAGTGACATGATATGGCCAATATCATTTTGCTCCTTTGATCTCCATCTTCGGGGCTCCATGATCATCATCGTCACCGGCATGACACCATGATCTCCATCATCATGATCTCCATCATCGTGTCTTCATGAAGTTGTCTCGCCAACTATTACTTCTACTACTATGGCTACCGATTAGCAATAAAGTAAAGTGATTACATGGCGTTGTTTAATGACACGCAGGTCATACAATAAATAAAGACAACTCCTATGGCTCCTGCCGTTGTCATACTCATCGACATGCAAGTCGTGAATCCTATTACAAGAACATGATCAATCTCATACATCACATATATTCATCACATTCTTTTTGGCCATATCACATCACATAGCATACCCCGCAAAAACAAGTTAGACGTCCTCTAATTGTTGTTTGCATGTTTTACGTGGCTGCTATGGGTTTCTAGCAAGAACGTTTCTTACCTCGCAAAACCACAACGTGATATGCCAATTGCTATTTACCCTTCATAAGGACCCTTTTCATCGAATCCGTTCCGACTAAAGTGGGAGAGATCGGCACCGCTAGCCACCTTATGCACCAAGTGCATGTCGATCGGTGGAACCTGTCTCACGTAATAGTGCGTGTAAGGTCGGTCCGGCCTCTTCATCCCACAATACCGTCAAACAAGATTTGACTAGTAACGGTAAGCATATTGAACATCATCAACGCCCACAACTACTTTGTGTTCTACTCGTGCAAAGAATCTACGCAATAGACCTAGCTCGATACCCTTTGTTGGGGAACGAGGCAGAAATTCAAAATTTTCCTACGTGTCACCAAGATCTATCTATGGAGAAACTAGCAACGAGGGAAGGAGAGTGCATCTACATACCCTTGTAGATCGTTAAGCGGAAGAGTTCATGTGAACGGGGTTGAAGGAGTCGTGCTGTCGTGATTCAAATCACCGGAGATCCTAGTGCCGAACGGACGGCACCTCCGCGTTCAACACACGTACAGCCCGGTGGCGCCTCCCATGCCTTGATCTAGCAAGGAGAGAGGAGAGGTTGAGGAAGACTCCATCCAACAGCAGCACAACGGCGTGGTGGTGGTGGAGGAGCGTGGCAATCTTGCAGGGCTTCGCCAAGCATCACAAGATATGAGGAGGAGGAAGAAGAGACGCAGGCTGCACCCACGAGAGATAGAATTGCGTGTCTTGGGCAGCCCTTGGCCTCATATATATAGGGAAGGGAGGGCTGCGCCCCTCTAGGGTTTCCACCCCTAGGGGTGGCGGCCAGCCCTAGATGGGATCAAGGAGGCGGCCAAGAGGGAGGGAGAGGCGCCCACTAGATGGGCCTTAGGGCCCATCTCGACTAGGGTTGCCCCTCCCACCCATCCTGCGCCTTGGGCCCCTTGTGGGCGCACCAGCCCTCCTAGGGGCTGGTCCCTCCCACACTTGGCCCACGCAGCCTTCGGGGCAGGTGGCCCCACTTGGTGGACCCAGGACCCTCCCGTGGTCCCAGACATTACCAAATCGCCTCAAACTTTTCCGGTGACCAAAACAGGACTTCCATATATAAATCTTTACCTCCGGACCATTCCGAACTCCTCGTGACGTCCGGGATCTCATCATTAAGTTCATCTTATGAACTCCCACTCAGATAGACATCCTCTGGTCATCTAAGTGATTACATGATCCGAATCAACTAGGCCGTGTCCGATCAACACGTGAGACGGACTAGTCATCATCGGTGAACATCTTCATGTTGATCGATCTACCATACGACTCATGCTCGACCTTTCGGTCTCCGTGTTCGAGGCCATGTCTGTACATGCTAGGCTCGTCAAGTTAACCCTAAGTGTATTGCGTGTGTAAATCTGTCTTACACCCGCTGTATGTGAACGTAAGAATCCATCACACCCGATCAACACGTGGTGCTTAGAAGCGACGAACTGTAGCAACGGTGCACGCTTAGGGAGAACACTTCTTGAAATTTTAATGAGGGATCATCTTATTTACTACCGTCGTTCTAAGTAAACAAGATGCATAATCATGATAAACATCACATGCAATCAAATAGTGACATGATATGGCCAATATCATTTTGCTCCTTTTGATCTCCATCTTCGGGGCTCCATGATCATCATCGTCACCGGCATGACACCATGATCTCCATCATCATGATCTCCATCATCGTGTCTTCATGAAGTTGTCTCGCCAACTATTACTTCTACTACTATGGCTACCGATTAGCAATAAAGTAAAGTGATTACATGGCGTTGTTTAATGACACGCAGGTCATACAATAAATAAAGACAACTCCTATGGCTCTGCCGGTTGTCATACTCATCGACATGCAAGTCGTGAATCCTATTACAAGAACATGATCAATCTCATACATCACATATATTCATCACATTCTTTTTGGCCATATCACATCACATAGCATACCCCGCAAAAACAAGTTAGACGTCCTCTAATTGTTGTTTGCATGTTTTACGTGGCTGCTATGGGTTTCTAGCAAGAACGTTTCTTACCTCGCAAAACCACAACGTGATATGCCAATTGCTATTTACCCTTCATAAGGACCCTTTTCATCGAATCCGTTCCGACTAAAGTGGGAGATCGGCACCGCTAGCCACCTTATGCACCAAGTGCATGTCGACCGGTGGAACTCGTCTCACGTAATAGTACGTAAGGTCGGTCCGGCCTCTTCATCCCACAATACCGTCAAACAAGATTTGACTAGTAACGGTAAGCATATTGAACATCATCAACGCCCACAACTACTTTGTGTTCTACTCGTGCAAAGAATCTACGCAATAGACCTAGCTCGATACCACTGCTGGGGAACGAGCGAAATTCAAAATTTTCCTCGTGTCACCAAGATCTATCTATGGAGAAACTAGCAACGAGGGAAGGAGAGTGCATCTACATACCCTTGTAGATCGTTAAGCGGAAGAGTTCATGTGAACGGGGTTGAAGGAGTCGTACTCGTCGTGATTCAAATCACCGGAGATCCTAGTGCCGAACGGACGGCACCTCCGCGTTCAACACACGTACAGCCCGGTGACGTCTCCCATGCCTTGATCTAGCAAGGAGAGAGGGAGAGGTTGAGGAAGACTCCATCCAACAGCAGCACAACGGCGTGGTGGTGGTGGAGGAGCGTGGCAATCTTGCAGGGCTTCGCCAAGCATCACAAGATATGAGGAGGAGGAAGAAGAGACGCAGGGCTGCACCCACGAGAGATAGAATTGCGTGTCTTGGGCAGCCCCTTGGCCTCATATATAGGGGAAGGGAGGGCTGCGCCCCTCTAGGGTTTCCACCCCTAGGGGTGGCGGCCAGCCCTAGATGGGATCAAGGAGGCGGCCAAGAGGGAGGGAGAGGAGGCGCCACTAGATGGGCCTTAGGGCCCATCTCGACTAGGGTTTGCCCCTCCCACCCATCCTGCGCTTGGGCCCCTTGTGGGGCGCACCAGCCCTCCTAGGGGCTGGTCCCTCCCACACTTGGCCCACGCAGCCTTCGGGCAGGTGGCCCCACTTGGTGGACCCCGGACCTCCGGTGGTCCCAGACATTACCAAATCGCCTCAAACTTTTCCTGACCAAAACAGGACTTCCCATATATAAATCTTTACCTCCGGACCATTCCGAACTCCTCGTGACGTCCGGGATCTCATCCGGACTCGAACAACATTCGGTAACCACATACAAACTTCCTTTATAACCCTAGCGCCACCGAACCTTATGTGTAGACCCTACGGGTTCGAGACATGCGCACATGACCAGACGTTCTCCGGTCAATAACCAACAGCGGATCTGGATACCCATGTTGGCTCCTACATGTTCCACGATGATCTCATCGGATGAACCACGATGTCAAGGACTCAATCGATCCCGTATACAATTCCCTTTGTCTAGCGGTATTGTAGTTGCCCGAGATTCGATCATCGGTATACCGATACCTTGTTGAATCTCGTTATCGCAAGTCTCTTTACTCGTTCCATAACACATCATCCCGTGATCAACCCCTTGGTCACATTGTGCACATTATGATGATGTCCTACCGAGTGGGCCCAGAGATACCTCTCCGCTTACACGGAGTGACAAATCCCAGTCTTGATTCGTGCCAACCCAATGCAGACACTTTCGGAGATACCTGTAATGCACCTTTATAGCCACCCAGATTCGTTGTGACGCTTGGTACACCCAAAGCATTCCTACGGTATCCGGAGTTGCACAATCTCATGGTCTAAGGAAAAGATACTTGACATTAGAAAAGCTTTAGCATACTAACTACGATCTTTGTGCTAGGCTTAGGATTGTCTTGTCCATCACATCATTCTCCTAATGATGTGATCCCGTTATCAATGACATCCAATGTCCATGGTCGGAAACCGTAACCATCTATTGATCAACGAGCTAGTCAACTAGAGGCTTACTAGGACATGGTGTTGTCTATGTATCCACACATGTATTGCTGTTTCCGGTCAATACAATTATAGCATGAATAATAAACGATTATCATGAACAAGGAAATATAATAATAACTAATTTATTATTGCCTCTAGGGCATATTTCCAACAAATTGATCCCCGTAAATCTGAATTTAGAGACTTTCTGGCTAGTATAACTGTGGGGGAATCTAGAGATATAACGCAAGCCACTATAGGGAGCATTCACTTTCCTGCTATACATTATTTTGCTCTCTTCATAGGTAGGTGCATAAATGCTAAGGATGAAGCATGTCACATGTGTGTCCCTGACCTTAGCATTCTCAGGAGTGCTGTCTTAGGAGACCAATCTTACCATATGGGAGCCATTGTAGCTCGTAGGTTTCATCATAATAGATATAACGGAGACTTCTTTGGAGGAATTTATGCAACCCGCTTAGCTAATTTACTGGAAATATACATTCGTGAGGGTGATATGGAGTTACCCCCTACTTATTTAGATTTTGATTCTATGGTTTCCCACCAGTTTGTCGAGAGGACCGAATCACCTCTCCAGTATCGACTAATATTTAACAAACGACATGTTGTCCGTATTACTCTCCATGCCCCTGCCTTCTTTGATTCTCAGACAAAAGGAAGACATGTTATTACCAGAGAGGAGGCAGATGAGTACGAGAGGAGAGCGGAGGCAGCTCGACGCCACACTGCAGCTCAGGAGGCGATAGCCGCTGCATCGCAGTACGACCCCAGCTACACCTACGGGTATCAGCCAGGCTATCCCTGGCAATGAACCAACTTAGGCCAAAATCCTAAGCTTGGGGGAGTACGTATTTCCCACCGTCATTACATTTATGTTCACACACACTCATTGCTAGATGTCGGTGCTCATACTTTTTCACTGTAATACCCATGCTAGTTTATTTGCTTTTTCCTGCTTTCTTCTTGTGTGTTTGTTAAACTTTAAGAAAAACCAAAAAAAAATTAGTGTAGCTTCTAGTTAGTTTACTTTTCCTGCTGTAGTAGTAATAATTAAAAAGAAAACCCAAAAATATTCTTGTTCTTCTTTTGCTTGTTGGGAGCTTTCCCGTGTAAATAGTTTTTATTTCTTTTCTTTTCTTTGGGGGTCGATAGGAGAAGACCATGATTAAATTGTTGAAGTGGCTCTTATATGCATTATTGTTGATTTAACCAAGAGCCCATATTGCCTTGTCTTCTCCTGTTTATTGAATGCTCGTAGATTCCAGCTTAGTCCAATGCACGTGCACTCTTATTATTATTCACATCGTTCGGTCGTGCAAGTGAAAGGCAATTATGATGATATATGATGGGCTGACTGAGATGGGAAAAGCTGGTATGAACTCGACCTCTCTTGTTTTTGTAAATATGACGAGTTCATTGTTCTTGATTCAGCTTATTATGAATAAACATGTTTGCAATGACAATTAGAGATCATAGTTTCTTATGCCATGCTTGATTAGCTATGAGTTATAATGGTTTACCTTGCGTGCCAACATGCTATTAAAATGGTTGTGATGTGGTATGATGGGTTGGTATCCTCCTTTGAATGATTTAAGTGACTTGACTTGGCACATGTTCACACATGTAGTTGAAACAAATCAACATATCCCTCACGATATTTATGTTCATGGTGGATTATATCCTACTCATGCTTGCATCCAATGTTTATTAATTTTAATGCATGTTCATGACTGTTGTCGCTCTCTAGTTGGTCGCTTCCCAGTCTTTTGCTAGACTTCACTTGTACTAAGCGGGAATACTGCTTGTGCATCCAATCCCTTAAACCCCAAAGTTATTCCATATGAGTCCACTATACCTTCCTATATGCGGTATCTACCTGCCGTTCCAAGTAAATTTGTATGTGCCAAACTCTAAACCTTCAAATAAACATTCTGTTTTGTATGCTTGAATAGCTCATGTATCAACTATGGCTGTCCTTATCTTCCATGTTAGGCGGGTTATTCTCAAGAGGAGTCGACTCCGCTCCTCACTCACGAGAACATGGCTGGTCACCGGATGCCCAGTCCCATGCTTTGTGCAAACTAAATCAAAATTAATTGCAAACAAAACTCCCCGTGGGACCTGATGTTTGTTGGAGGCACTCGTTGTTTCGAGCAAGCCGTGGATTGATGCTTGTTGGTGGAGGGGGAGTATAAACTTTACCATTCTGTTTGGGAACCGCCTATAATGTGTGTAGCATGGAAGATATCGCCATCTCTTAGTTGTTATGTTGACAATGAAAGTATACCGCTCAAAATATTATTTATCTCTATTTCAAAACTGTCGTGGAATTGTCACGGCAGATGTCCTTAGTGTCAGGACTTAGTCGCGAGGCCAACGCATCTATGTGGTAGCTTGAGAGGGGTTGAACGGAATCGAGAGACGCAACACAAGACAGGGATTTAGACAGCTTGGCCCCCGGGAAACATCATCCGGTAAAACCCTACATGCTGTTTGAGGCTAGATCTCATTATCATCACGAGGAGTCGCCAGAACCGGCTCTCCTCTTTGTGTCTAGCCCTAAGATTGTTTCTTCTTGCTTGTCCTTCCCCCTTTGGGAACCCTGCCCCTCCTTATATATGTTGAAGGGCGGTTTACATGACTAGTCCTAGTTGGATTAGGATTACTCTATTACAAGTGGAGTCCTAGTCTTGCTTCCTTTGTAAGGGAATATTCCTTGTGCTTTCTCATAAACCGCCCACCATTAAACGTGAACTGCCTTCGGGCCATGGGCCTCGTCATCCATCTGACCCGCCTACCGGGTTACTAATGAACCGTCAAGACCGGGCGGGTAGCCCGTGAACCGCCAAGCTCCGGCGGGTTACCATGAGTCGTCGATCCGCGGGTTATACTTCCGGCCGGTTTACGCCACGGGGTATATCCCCGACATTAGCCCCCAGTTTAATTTGGATTTTATCCATGTTAAACTAATCTTGTAAAATAAACACAAGAGCAAACTTGACAGGTTGTGCCCCGGGTTAAGAATTCTTGTAAACCGCACCGATCGCCATAAGTCCTTTGTCATTTCCTCCTTCTAGAAAATCCGGGTCAATAACCAGCTTCATACTCAAATTGCTGATGTTGGCTTTTATAGAAAAAATATTGTGAAGAATAATCCACTTGAGTCGGCTTCCATAGCGCCGGTTTAAGAAATATTGGTCTTGAAATACTCATCCGACATTCAACCGGTTTGAAGATGCGAACTTGCCGGTTTTATCATTGCCAAAGACTGCCGGGTTATAAAACTTGATAATTTCAAGTCATGATTGTTGCGAGACACGGTTCACGATTGTTGCCAATGCCGTTCATGATTATTAATGACGCCGGTTGCAGCCACAGGGTCATAATGATTGGTGACACCGGTCAACTTACTTTGCTCAATCGTAGAATTTGAAAATATTTCTTCAATAATAATATAATACCTGTAGCCCCCAAGTCTTGAGCAGAACAAAGTGGTGGCTTAAGACTTTGCTTCGGTATAAATACTGCCACTTTCAAAGAAATCCATGTTGTTCCTCCCAGTCACTTAGTAAAAACCGAATACTCCATATTATGTAGCCCCCAAGTGCCGGGTCATTATGCAATAATAAGCAGGGACTTTGTAGGTATAATCATATAGATTTGAGCAATGATGTGTTGCCCCAAAGGGCCGCTCAAGAAGATAATATTGAGCTGGGACTTGATATATACTTCAATGAAAATAACATCATATGATGTAACCCCCATCATGGGACTTGAATCCATGTCCACAAGGTTAAGAGCCTGGTGCTCCACCAACTGAATAGTGGACCGCTCAATATAATGGATTAATGCTTGTGTACCTTGAATTTTGACAGAGCAATGCATAGCCCCAAGGGCCAACTCATTTAGAATGTGATGAGTCGGGTCTTCAGTAAGTTGAGCAAAAAATGATTTTGCATTAGCCCCCAAGTGTCATGGTGCCTGCTTGCAGCGACATGAGACTTGCATATTTGATGTAATCGCAACTTTAAATAATGTAGCCCCCAAGTGCCGGGTCATAAGCCTGCAGCAACTCGGGACTATTCCTTCAATTGTAGAAAAAATCATATCTATTGATAATATGATAGCCATTGTGCTAAAGCGACTTTATAAACCTCAATAATACCGGTTATTAATAACCATGATAAAATCCAGCCATGTTGGCTATTCAAGATAATATAATCCGGTATGAAAACCTTATTCGTTCAGTATCATAATGAAAATTCAGCCAAGTTTGGCTATTTAAATAATATAACCCAATGATTTATAAGCGCATGATTCCAATGGCGCAATCCAAATATATACTGGCGACTTATAGTCCCAAGCCAGGCCGGTTTAACAAACACCGGATAATTTATCATCATACTGGCGACACATAGTCGAAAGCCAGGCGTTTAATAAACGCCGATGATTTATAATCATGCTTTATTAAACCTGTTTCGCATACAACAAGTTTAAAGTGTCTGGCGGTTTATCACGGACGGGTCATAATGCCCAACATATAACCTGGGTTTATAACCAAGGTTGCACTTAAGAATAATCAAATATGAAATATATCATACCTGTGATATTGAATCACATTGCTGGTTTTACCAACTTTTTGTATTAAGAGTGATAACCCCAATCTTGAGTAATGATAACTCCTTTCATACTGCGCCGGTTGATGATAAACCGTACCGGGTTGTGATAAACACCGGCCTAACCATATATAATACTGGCGACTCGTAGTCAAACCAGGCCGGGCTGATAGTATCCGGATTATAACTTGATCCTGTATTGACAACTTGTAATTGAAAGTCAAGCCGGGTTAATGAACGCCGGTTTACTCCATAATAGGATGGTAATAGAAAATCAAACCGGGCAGATGGCCTCCGGATTAAGATTTGACCGTGTTCCGTCAATTTGTAATTGAAAGTCGAACCGGATTAACAATGTCGGTTTAAAAACGCAACAAAAATCAAATAACAGTTATGAAAAATATGGAAGCAAAGGCAATGATAAAACTGTTTGCAAAAGAGGCTTTATCGAGCCGATCGATGGTGTTACCATGGTCGGACATGACCAAGCTCCCAATAGGTGTAGCTATGGTTCAAGTCAGCCAGTCCCCAACTGAAACCGTGGCATTATGCCGATCAAGTGGCGTGGCAATGGTTCGGGTTCACCAAGCCCCAAGTGACTCTGTGGCCTTAGGCCGATCAAGAGGCGTGATCGGTTCAGACTTGACCATGTCCCCAAGTGATCTGGTGGCTTTAGCCTATCAAGATGTGTTGCATTGGTTCGGACACCACCAAGCCCCAAGTGATACTTGTGGCATTGCGCCGATCAAGAGGTGTGACTATGGTTCGTATATGACCAAGCCCCCAAGTGATCAATAATATGATAAGCCAATAAGGCATGATACCCATGTCCGAGCCACAAGATCATGGCAGCAGTCCTCTTTGGCACCCTTTAACTTTTTCAAGAGATAAATCCTTCTTGAACCGGACATTAAACCGGATATTTGAGAGCTTCAAAGCTTTGTGGGAGATATCTTTCCCTTGAACCGGATTTTAAACCGGAATCTTCATTTTCAGCCGGAAATTTTCTGACGGCCTTTAAACTCGAACTTGCGAGAAGTTAATTCCTTTTTGAATCGGAAATTCTTAAACCGGATTTGAGAGCTTCAGTGAGACTGGCTTCCCTTGAGCCGGATTTTAAACCAGAATCTTTTCTGATGACCTGGAACTTCTTCATTGAGCCGGGATTTTTTAATTGTCATATACTTTCTAAGCCGGAAATTTTCTGACGGCCTTCAAATAACAGTAGCCTCCGGGACCGGGTTATCTTTCCCTCCATTGTCCTGGGGTTTTTAAATTTGCTGAAACTGGCAAGACTTGTTGCGTCATATCATCGTAGCCCCCGAGTCTCAAGGTGACTCGAAGAGTTGGCTTGAGATTCTCCATATTTGACCGCCATATAAACCGCATAACTTGTATATCATTGGTGCTGATAGTACGATGTGAATCCACGAAGTTTGAGGTGATGCGGCGGGTTATAAATGATCCCGTATGAGCCGTGTCGAACTCGCCAATGGTTCCTTCCAACTGCTCTTTGAAGTTTAACCAAACTATAGTGGCGGCGACTTGTGTGCCTGCCCATTGAGCCACCAAGTGCAGACGGCGGTTGATAGCATATGATAATTTGCCTCCAATTTGTTGAAAAATCCGAGCTACCCAAGCTGTGACTTGCTCATACTTAATAAACAACTCCTGCAGCATAAAAGCGGCCCGGTATGTTGATGTAGACCAGACCGCAAGGGCGGTAGCGCAAGCACTTCTGTTGAGCACGGCAGCACGGATAAATGTTAGTGCACCATGACGATAGTATGCACTCCATATCCGCGATATAACTCCACTTCGACGGTGAATAATTGTTCTGATGTATTTAAATGACAGATGATCTTGTCGTCTCTGCCATGATCATGAAACAAAAAATATTAAAGGAAGGACAATTGTTCCCGGAGGAATTTAAAGTATATTGAAAAAAAATAAGATGGATAGCACCTGCGCTTTTCCTAGGACGTCGGGCCAGTCATGTCCGTCGTCGGTTTTCAATTGATCTGAATTATACTGCTTCCACGATTTTTTTTTCAAGACTCCACACGGTCTTCTCTTGTCTTAACGTGATGGTAAACCGTCATAGCATTGTATCGCTCCAAGAATATGCATGTACTCTCCTTGCACCTTTGGCGCCAGCAAACCATCGCATGGCCGGTGACTAGCAATTGTCCATGACTTCCAACGAAAGCAACAACATCTAGTAGCATGATGGATTGTCCGACCACGTGGTAGCTTTAGTCTCCTTGGTGTATATTTCCGTATGAATTTGCCAAGACTGAACCGATCTGGTCACTCCCTTGTAGCAGTTTTGGCCAATAGAAAATTTGTAGATCAACTTTTTCCAACCCGTGTCGAGTACTAATTTGTAGTAGGAAGATTGCTACTATTGTCTCGCTCCAACAGAGGACAACGCAGCTGGTCCGATCCCTTGTGTGTGCGTGGCAGCAGCAGTGAACCGACGCGGAGCGGAGGACGAGGTAGCAGTGTTTCAACGGGCCCCGACGGGCGGCAATCAAACGGGCGGATCAGCAGGCCGGTGTCGTGCAGAGGTAATCCGCGGGCAGCAGGTAAAATGGCCATCGGAGCACGACGACCCGAAGGCGGGTCAGGCCAGGTGAGGGCGGCAGCTCGCAACGGACCACGCCGGCGGAAAGCAAAACAGGGCGGCCCGGTTGCGACATCCGGTATAGATGGAATGAGAAGCCAACGACGGTGACTCGGGGCCGGTTCAGCGCTGCAGAAATACACAGCAGCGCGATGCGGGCTGAATCGGGCGTGACGCGGTTCAGAGGGCAGCCTGCAGTGACGGTGGTCGAGGCGGCTCACCAACGGGCGATGGCGATTCAGCACAACGGTGATCGCGGCAGCAGCAATCTTCGGTCAGCATGAGAAGCCAACAAGCAGCGGTCGGGCAAATCAACAGTGGCGGAAGCGTCCAATGGAGGAAGCGCGGGCTTCGGCGGTTCAACTCGGAGGCGGCGGCACCTCGGGCAGGTGGTCAGCTTGGCACGGCGGCTCGCGAGACGGGACACCCCAAATGACAAGGGCGGTTTAACGCAATGAGGCCGGGTCAACAGGCGAAGCCACAGCCATGGCGGCGAAGGGGCCGCGTTCACGGACGCACACCCAGCAAGATGAGGATTCAGCGGATTGACGTGGTAACGTGAGGCGGCTCACAGGCAACATCGCGAGGCAAGGCGCTCCACGGCGGGTCAGAGCTAGCGCGGAACGCGGCCGCGTAATCAGCCCCGACGGCGGGAGCGGCAACTCGCAGGTGAGGCGGAGCCCTCGGCGACTCACGGCAGTAGTTCAGCAGGCCAGGTCGCAGTAGCGGAGGTCAGGTGGCGGCTCTTGGCGGCGGGGATGCGACTCCGGCGTGGGAGGCTAGCGCGGGGGTGGGGAAGAACGGGTGCACCCGGTGGAGATCGGCGACTCGCGGCGGCGCCGTTCGGCTCGTTGGTGGTTGAGGGCGGAGCGGACCGCTCGTGGTTGAGGGCGGAGCAGACCGGAGCCAGCACATGGAGGTGGCTGGGCGCGGTGGGGAGATGCTTCGAGCCAGCGATGCGGAGGCAACCCGGCCGCCGGCGGAGGCGGAGCTGGCCGGTGCGGGGATGACGGGCGCTTGTTTTATAGCGGCAGCAGACGGAGGAGCGACCGAATCGGCCGAGCTCGTAGCTGACCGTAACGGGCGGGTCAATTCGGACCGGGTCAAGTCGCTTGCATCGGGGCGATTTAGTACAGCCATAGGTGCTGACTTGAGCGAGGATGACTGCAGAGTCCGTGTCCTCCGGGCCGGGACTTGATTGGTTCTTCAGATAATTGATTTTCTTCATCTATCTCATGCATGTGTTAAGTACTTTCCTTGCAACAAGCGCCGGTTTTGCTTCCTCCGAGTCATGGCCTGTTTTGGTCAATCCGTGACTTCGGTCATGATGGCCCCTATTTTTTCTTTCAACTGCTGGTCCACGTGCTTGAGGCTTCGCTTTGATCCGCTGAAAAATTGGCAGCAGGCCTAGGGGTTACGCCATGCAGTAGCGATGGAATCGATGGTCTGAGATGATGGTGTAGCCTCGGCGATTTGTACTTTGACGGTTTGCAACCCTAATTTTCTTTTGATCTCAGATTGATAAACCGCCGCATCAGCAGCGGCAGCATCTGATCGGACGTCGTAACACCATATTCTCTTAAACTCTTTCTCATCTGATAAATTACCAGCTTCTCGATCCTTGAGAAAATCCCTTCAAGAACTCAACACCACCGTGCGCGGGCCCCACGGTGGGCGCCAACTGTCGTGGAATTGTCACGGCAGATGTCCTTAGTGTCAGGACTTAGTCGCGAGGCCAACGCATCTATGTGGTAGCTTGAGAGGGGTTGAACGGAATCGAGAGACGCAACACAAGACAGGGATTTAGACAGCTTCGGGCCCCGGGAAACATCATCCGGTAAAAACCCTACATGCTGTTTGAGGCTAGATCTCATTATCATCACGAGGGAGTCGCCAGAAACCGCTCTCCTCTTTGTGTCTAGCCCTAAGATTGTTTCTTCTTGCTTGTCCTTCCCCTTTGGGGAACCCTGCCCTCCTTATATATGTTGAAGGGCGGTTTACATGACTAGTCCTAGTTGGATTAGGATTACTCTATTACAAGTGGAGTCCTAGTCTTGCTTCCTTTGTAAGGGAATATTCCTTGTGCTTTCCTCATAAACCGCCCACCATTAAACGTGAACCGCCTTCTCGGGCCATGGGCCTCGCTCATCCATCTGACCCGCCACCGGGTTACTAATGAACCGTCAAGACCGGGCGGGTAGCCCGTGAACCGCCAAGCTCCGGGCGGGTTACCAGTGAGTCGTCCAGTCCGGCTGGGTTATACTTCCGGCCGGTTTACGCCACGGGGTATATCCCCGACAAAAACCGAGCTCTGGCACCTCTGCAAATCCCTGCTTCCCTCTGCGAAGGGCCTATCTATTTACTTTTATGTTGAGTCATCACCCTCTTATTAAAAGCACTAGCTGGAGAGCACAGGTGTCATTTTCATCCATTACTGTTAATTCATATTGGGTATGAGTATGACTGGATCTCTTTTACCATGAATTACAATGTCTAGTCTGTCCTTGATCTTTAAAGGTGCTCTGCATTTATGTTTTGCGGTCTCAGAAAGGGCTAGCGAGATACCATCCTGTTATATCATATTATGATTGTTTTGAAAAAGTGTTGTCATCCGAGATTTATTATTATGAATCGTTAGTTGATTATGCCATTGATATGAGTAAACATGAGACCTGAGAATTATTGCAAATGTGGTTAGTTATAATCTTTAATGAAAACTTGAATGCTGGCTTGACATATTTACAACAACAAGAGCAAACAGAGTTTGTAAATTTTTTTCTTTTTCTCTTTCAGTTTGTCAACTGAATTGCTTGAGGACAAGCAAGGGTTTAAGCTTGGGGGAGTTGATACGCCTCCCTCGTATCTACTTTTCCAAACACTTTTGCCCTTGTTTTGGACTCTAACTTGTATGATTTGAATGCAACTAATCCGGACTGACGCTGTTTTCAGCAGAATTGCCATGATACTGTTTTATGTGCAGAAGACAAAAGTTCTCGAATGACCAAACTCCACGGAACATCTTAGAAAAATAATAAAAATCCTCGCTAAAGATGAAGACCAGGGGCCCACACCCTATCCACGAGGGTGGGGCGCCCCCTAGGGCGCGCCTCACCGTGGGCCCCTAGAGACCCTCCGACGCCAACTCCAACTCTATATATTTTCTTTCGGAGAGAGAAAAATCAGAGAGAAGAAATCATCGCGTTTTACGATACGGAGCCGCCGCCAAGCCCTAAAACCACTCAGGAGGGCTGATCTGGAGTCCGTTCGGGGCTCCGGAGAGGGGGATTCGTCGCCGTCGTCATCATCAACCATCCTCCATCACCAATTTCATGATGCTCACCGCCGTGTGTGAGTAATTCCATCGTAGGCTTGCTGGACAGTGATGGGTTGGATGAGATTTATCATGTAATCGAGTTAGTTTTGTTAGGGTTTGATCCCTTGTATCCACTATGTTCTGAGATTGATGTTGCTATGACTTTGCTATGCTTAATGCTTGTCACTAGGGCCCAAGTGCCATGATTTCAGATCTGAACCTATTATGTCTTCATGAATATATGTGAGTTCTTGATCCTATCTTGCAAGTCTATAGTCACCTATTATGTGTTATGATCCGACAACCCCGAAGTGACAATAATCCGGATACTTCTAGGTGATGACTGTCGGTGTCAAAACCGGCGGATATCGGGTAGGGGGTCCCGAACTGTGCGTCTAGGCGGATGGTAACAGGAGACAAGGGACACGATGTTTTTACTCAGGTTCGGGCCCTCTCGATGGAGGTAATACCCTACTCCTGCTTGATTAATATTGATGATATGGGTAGTACAAGAGTAGATCTACCACGAGATCAAGGAGGCTAAACCCTAGAAGCTAGCCTATGGTATGATTGTTGTTCGTCCTACGGACTAAAAACCCTCCGGTTTATATAGACACCGGATAGGTTAGGGTTACACAGAGTCGGTTACAATGGTAGGAGATCTACATATCTGTATCGCCAAGCTTGCCTTCCACGCCAAGGAAAGTCCCATCCGGACACGGGACGAAGTCTTCAATCTTGTATCTTCATAGTCTTGGAGTCCGGTCGTGATGATAGTCCGGCTATCCGGACACCCCCTAGTCCAGGACTCCCTCAGTAGCCCCTGAACCAGGCTTCAATGACAACCCAGTCCAGCGCGCATATTGTCTTCGGCATTGCAAGGCGGGTTCCTCTCCGAATACTACATAAAAGGTTTTGAACACCAGGATAGTGTCCGGCTCTGCAAAACAAGTTCCACATACTACCGTAGAGAGAATAACTTTTGCACAGATCTGCTGACGTATTCCGCGGCGTGATATCACACCACGGCCAGCCTTTATATGAATCGCTTTTGCTCCACCTCAGCGCGCTTAGCGAGGCGGTTTCTTGGCACGCCTTATCAATGCATAGATCGTGCCCCTTATTCCGGGATTCTCATCAATACGGACGTGGTAACCCATCCGCACCATTGATTACGGCGCTTGGGAGATAAGCGAGTTTTACCAGGCTGGTGGGGACGATAGCTTCGCGTCCGTCCATATAAGGGATAAGGATCCACCTTTTCACCCACGCCTTCTTCCTCCTTTGCTTATCCATTTCACAAGACTCGAGCTCCAGCGCCCAAGTCCGCACATCCCACCTCAACCTTCTCCAACCATGTCAGGAGCGGGAGGCAGGTGGATGGCCTCCTCCGTCACGGAGGGGCACATCACAAGATTGCGGGAGGTCGGATACTTGTCCGGCGACATCGCGTACAGGCTGCCCGATGCAGGGCAGCTCATTCCAACCCCCGGGCCCCATGAGAGGGTAGTGTTTCTCCCCCACTTCCTCCGTGGACTAGGTTTTCCACTTCACCCATTTGTCCGGGGGCTCATGTTCTACTACGGCCTGGACTTCCATGACCTGGCCCCGAATTTCATCCTCAACATCTCGGCGTTTATCGTCGTGTGCTAGGCCTTCCTCTGCATCCAGCCCCACTTCGGCTTATGGCTGAAGATCTTCAACGTCCGGCCGAAGGTAGTGGGCGGCCGTCAAGCGGAGTGCGGAGGCGCCATGGTTGGCAAGATGGCCAAAGTCCTATGGCTCGAGGGCGCCTTCGTGGAGACAATAAAGGGGTGGCAATCGGGATGGTTCTACATCACCGAGCCCCGCGACCCCAAATGGGTGGCGGCCCCCGAATTCAGATCTGGCTTCCCCACACGGCTCTAGTCATGGAAAGAGACGGGCCTGACGTGGGGGAATTCAGACGAGACATCCGGACTCCAAACATGCGTCCGAAACCTGGTGGACAAGAATCTCAAGCTTGTCGACGTAATCCAGGTGATGCACATCCGCCGGATTCTCCCATGCCAACAACGGGCCTTCAATTTGTGGGAGTTCGATCCAGCACAGCACTGAACCTTGAGCCGGCTCTTCGACACTACGTACGAAGACGCCTGGAAGGTGTTGTTCAAGGGCGCCAAAGCCCCGACATCCGCTAACAAAGATCGCGGATACAGCTCGCGGCGTCAAGCCGGCGAGGTAAGTTATTTTACCCTTTACGGGACTCTTTTTTTCATAGATTGACTCTATGTGGGATCTAAAACTCCCTAACCTTTGACAGGACTGGCTGAAGACGTCTGGACAGATTAACTGTCCAGCTCCTTTGCCGGAAGACCTAGCGGATGCCCGATTAACGGGGCTGCTGGCTCCGGCACCCCATGTGGTGCCGGAGAAGAAGGCCAAGAAGGAGGCCAGGTGCTGTCAGATTCTGATGCAGAATCTTCTCCTGAGGACGAGGAGGAGGAAGAAGAAGCTCCTCCTTCAGCGGGGGAGGAGAAGAAAAGGAAGGCCGCCCCAACTGGGGAGGCCGGAGGGTCCAAGAAGGGAAGAACCCTTCCTCCGGACTTCCTCACCAACGTCGACAACGGCGAGGAGGATTGGCCAACAAGGGCCAAGCCCCTGGCGAGATCGTAAGTGTCCGGATACCCATGAATTTTTAATTATTGCATAGTGTTCTCTAATGTCGAACAATCATGCAGCCCGCCCAAGAGCGAGCTAGCCGCTTCGACGAGCGGGTCCCTGGGTTCGTCGGAAATGGAGAGTACTTCGCTTCCGACCGCCTCCTCACCCCACGCTGCGGACGACGCCGAGGTGGCGCCCCAAGGGGGGCCTGGTCAAGAGGAGGTGGCGCAGGAGGAGCCACAAGGCAACCTCCCGACTCAGCGCATGGGGGCAAGACCCCAGGGCTCTAAGCCCGACCCTTGTCCGGATTCCATGCCGAACCTTCAGCCGTTCCGAGTCCGCAAGCGGTCCTTCGTAAGAAGGGTAAGACGCCGTGTCCTCCGCCCAACCGGAGGCACCGGATAGCTTTCGAGGCGCTTAACAGCGCTTCCATCGAGGAGGAGCACCGCCTCGTTATGAGTGCGGTGATCCGAACAGTTCAGTCCGCCAAGAGCGGACTGACCAAGCTCTGTACCAGCCTTCTAACAGCTTTGAGGTAAGTTTAGAATATGTAAAATATTACCACATAGACAGTAGCCCTCGATGCTTGGTTCGTGTTCGGAAAGAAAAGCCGGACTAAGGATCTAAAAGATATACGCAAGAGTCTAACATAAGTATGTCAATATGGGAATGCAGGCTGCGCTGACCTCCCCGCACTAATCATGGAGGTCAATGCATTGAAGCGTAACCTCGAGCGGTCCGAGAACGAGCTCGGACAAGCCAAGAAGCAGCTCGAGGACAAGGAAGGTAAGTAATACCTTATTAAAGAAATACCTTATAGAAAAGGTTTTGGTTGCAAAAAATAACAGGAATAACTTGGGTGCTACAGGGGCCACGAACGAGGTGGCGACCCTGAAGGAAGTGGTGTCCGTGGCCGAAAACAAAGCGGCTGCGGAACGCACCGAGCGAGAGAAGGCGGAGGCGCAGCTGGCCAAGGTACGGCAAGAGCTTCAAGATCTTGTGGAAAAACACGAGGGTTTGGAGCGTGACTCAAAGACTCGAGAGTCCGAGCACGCCTCGGCTCTTAAGAGTGCCAAAGCTGCTAAGGCCGAGGTCCAAAAAGCCCTCCAAGAAATTGAGTTGTTGAAGAAGATAGCGGCGGGTAAGGCATTCTTTATGCAAAGCAAGCATGTGAAAGTGAATTACCTATTACTTACCCGGATTCGAGCTCTCCAGAGCATTCGCAGATTTGCCCCATAGTGTGTCCGATGCTGCCGCATTCTCTCGCGCCAAGGAGGGAGCTCGACGGAAAAGGTGTTCGGTCTCAAGATGTCGAGGCCGACATCCGGCCCTCTCGAGCGACCAGCTGAAGCAGCTGGTCGAGCTCCACAAGGTCGCCGAACAGGCCATGAAGGGCCTTATAGTTCGGCTGTGGCCATTAGAAGCCATGCCTGGGAGCTACTTCGGCTTGGTGCAGCGGTGGTGGTCACTGAAGCACCAATGTCGGTGTCAAAACCGCGGATCTCGGTAGGGGACCCGAATCTGTGCGCCTAGGCGGATGGTAACAGGAGACAAGGGACACGATGTTTTTACCCAGGTTCGGGCCCTCTCGCTGGAGGTAATACCCTACTCCTTCTTGATTAATATTGATGATATGGGTAGTACAAGAGTAGATCTACCACGAGATCAAGGAGGCTAAACCCTAGAAGCTAGCCTATGGTATGATTATTGTTCGCCCCACGGACTAAAACCCTCCGGTTTATATAGACACAGGATAGGTTAGGGTTACAGTAGTCGGTTACAATGGTAGGAGATCTACATATCTCAGACGCCAAGCTTGCCTTCCACGCCAAGGAAAGTCCCATCCGGACACGGGACGAAGTCTTCAATCTTGTATCTTCATAGTCTTGGAGTCCGGCCGTGATGATAGTTCGGCTATCCGGACACCCCCTAGTCCAGGACTCCCTTAGTGGGCAAGGGTCCAGAGCGCCCCGATCCTCCTGTGAGCGCAACTGGGAGGGGTGGTTCCATTATTCCAGCCCAGCCCCTCCGGAGAGCGCTGCTAGACAGTATGAAGACAACTGCGGCGGGCGCTTCTTCTTCGGCTGGGAGAGGTTGGGGGAGGACAAAGAAGGCTGGTAGAAGTGGACGTGGTAGCGGGAGAGGTAGGAAGGCTGTTACGCCTTCCTCGCCGCCACGCTCAGCTGATTCACCCGACCACAAGACTGCTCCGTCTGACGTGGACACGTTTCGGACTCCGGTCCATGAGCCTCCGGTCGCTGATCCTTCACCCCACCAGACTCGGGTCGCCGATCCTTCGCCCCACGTGAGTCCGGTCCCAGAGTCTTCGTCCCAGAAGACTCCGGTCACGGGGTCTTCGTCCCAGAAGACTCCGATCCCGCAGTCTTCTTCCCACGAGACTCCGGAGGCTAGTGTCCCGGAGGATGGTAGCGAGGACACCTTTTTAGATGATAGCTACAGCGATGACGAGTTGGTTGAGAAGGGCAAGAACGTCTACAAGAATGGCTGTACAAAGCTCCCGCCCATGCCGACGACCCCAACTAGAGGTGGTTGATTGCGCCTAAAGGGTTGAAGTAAGTGCATTTACTATTTTTTTAACCTTTTGCCTTCATGTTCCTTCAAATTAATATCTAATGTGTTGGCCTTGTTATACTGCAGGGGCTGGGTACGCCCCCGCGGTGCCCGCAGGCCCAACCAGGTCCTTGGTGTGCTTTGTCGGTAGCACTTCCCTGGGTGGGTCACGTTGCCCTGTGAGGGTCAGGTTCCACAGCTAGCACTGACCTGGGAGCTGTACTCGGTTGCCTCGGCCCCGCCGGAGGAGAGGGTCGACGGTGTCTTGTGCAAGACGTGGCCGACATTGTGTTCCGTCGGTTTTGGGTAATTTCTCCTTTTCATAATTAAAAATCAACACTACCTAGTGATTGTACTAACCAGTGTTGTCTTTTTTGATTGCAGACCTTCTACAAGGTTTCAGAGGGAGAGCACGAGGCCGCGTGTATGGTTGTGGAAACCGAGTGCAAGCGCCTACTTTAGAACTTAAGACACGAGGCTCGGGTGCAGGTCGTTCGAGACTACTACGCCTCGAAGGGTATTGGGAGGGGCAAGAAGAAGTGTCGCGGCAAGTTTCTGAGTAAGGAGAAGTACATGAAGGTAATTACCTATTCTTAACGCCTTGAACTTAGTTTTCTTGATTTGATTCATAGGCGTAGCGCTGAAATTTCTCTTGACTCACTAAGGTGCCCCCGAGATTGTGTGTGGATAAGATGGACTATTGGGAGGCGTTGGTGGATGTGTGGTGCTCTCCCCAATGGAAAGTCGAACACCAAAGAGCCAAGGATAAGCGCGACAAAATGGAAGGTGTGCCACACCATCAAGGGAGCTCCAACTTGTTTGAGTACGGGGATAACTGGGTATGTGGTTTTCTACATGATTCATGCAATTTCATTCTTCATGCTAGCATTTATCCCTTCCAAAATGACTTAATTAATATGCTTAGTTAGTTAAAAAATGGCATAACTACCTTGGATAGTTCATTTATGACATATTTATCTCTAAAATGACATAATAACCTTAGATAGCTCTATAAAATGACTTAATATGCTTTAGTTAGTTAAAAAACTAATATTTTGTTCCTTTCTCTCAGGCGCACCACCACAAGAAGCCTGTGCCAAGTCTGTTCGACCTCTATGGCATGGCCCATATGGCCCCATAAAAGAAGGCCAAGCCATTCACGGAGTCTGACCTAGATCATCCAGAGAGCTTCACCAACAGATCCTCCCACCACAAGCTTGTGAAGTACAGAGACGAGGGGAAGACGAGGAAAGGGGAGGACTTTAACCCGAGCCAGGATCCTTTTGATACTGAGCTGGTGATGATATCTGGTGGCGGGAGGCCCCATGGCTCTCAAGCCATTGGTGATGGACTGATACGTTGTCCTAGGACTCTCTCGTAGATCAAGAAGCGCCTGAGTAGTTCTGATCCTGAGATAACGCCTCATGCACGGCCCGTGGAGCTCGCCATGGCGGTTAGTTATACGCACTCTCTCACCTTTCCTCCATTACATTGTGTGTGCGTCCGTTGATGATTACAATGCTAACAAGGAGTGGTGTGTTGCAGGCAGTGGATGTGAAAGAGAGATTGAAGACCCAGGCGCTTTTGGAGGAGACAAAAAGGGAGGCGGCGGAGAGGGAGAGGGAGATGGAGGAGAGGACGGCTAAGCTGTTGGAGGAGGAGAGGAACCGGAACGACAGCGCTAACCGGGCCCTATACGAGCTCATCGTGGTACGTTTCTCGTGCATATAAGCCCAATCATGCACGTAATGTTCGCATTACTATCTAATATGACTGACTCGTGAGAACCAAATGTGCAGACCATGTGCGAGAAAAACGGTCAGGCCCCTCTGCCGATGCCCCAGATTGCTCCGGCGACCACAGTGAGTTTGATTTGAATGGTCGTTAGTTACTACTATTCACATTTCAGTTTGCGAATTTGCTAACGAGACATTATTGGAAATGATCTTTGGTCCAGCATGGCTCCCGACAAGCATCGACCACTCCTTCTGCCAATGCCGGAACCCCGACCGGTCCTTCACCTCCGTCAGCCACTGGCGCAGCCCCGACCATTCCTACACCTCCATGATAACGGTATTTGTGGACACCCCCTGTGCCTTCGGACTTCCACCCGAAGCTTCTAGTGTCTCTTATGTCCAAAAAAATCGGGGCTGCGCCCAGGGGTAGGCGTGCCTGGTGCCTCGAGGCCCCCTTCTCTCTGTTTGAACTAATTCCGCCTCTATAAATTCTCTAAAATCGGGAAACCAACAGAGCCACCCAAAACACTTTTTCCGCCGCCGCAAGTTTCTGTTTTCGTGAGATCCCATCTGGAGGCCTTCTCCAACACTCTGTCGGAGGGGGAATCGATCACGGAGGGCTTCTACATCAACCTTTCATCCCTTTCTATGATGTGTGAGTAGTTTACCACAGACCTACGGGTCCAAAGCTAAATCTAGTAACTAGATGGCTTCTTCTCTCTCTTTGAGATCTATTCGATGTAATCCTTTTTGCGGTGTGTTTGTTGGGATCCGATGAATTGTGGGTTTATGATCAGATTATCTATGAATATTATTTGAATCTTCTCTGAACTCTTTTATGCATGATTGTTCTAGCTTTGTATTTCTCTCCGATCTATCTATTTGGTTTGGCCAACTAGATTGATTTATCTTGCAATGGGAGAGGTGCTTTGTGATGGGTTCAATCTTGCGGTGCTCTATGTCCAAGTGATAGAAGGGGATACAACATGTATTTGTATTGTTGTCATTGAGGATAAAACGATGGGGTTTATTCATATTGCTTGAGTTTACTTTGTCTACATCATGTCATCTTGCTTATGGCGTTACTCATTCTTTATAAACTTAATACTCTAGATGCATGCTGGATAAAGGTCAATGTGTGGAGTAATAGTAGTAGATGCAGGCAGTAGTCAATCTACTTTTCTCGGACATGATGCCTATATACATGATCATTGCCTTGGATATCGTCATAATTATTCACTTTTCTATCAATTGTCCAACAGTAATTTGTTTACCTACCGTATGCTATATTCAAAAGAGAAGTCTCTAGTGAAAACTATGGCTCCGGGTATATCTTTATGATATATTAAAAACCAAAAATTCTTTGATGCAATTTATTTACCTTGTTTGTGTTGGGTGCAAGTATATATTATTTTGTGTGTAGGTACTGCTAACGAGGAGTTGCGTGGTTCTTCTACTAGATTGATAACCTTGGTTCGTAACTAAGGAAAATTTTTATCTCTACTGTACTGCATCATCCAATCCTCTTCGGGGAAATCCCAACGCAGCTCTCAAGTTGCAGGAAGAATTTCTGGAGCCGTTGCCGGGAAGACATCATCAAGATCTATCAAGTACCACCGCACAAACTCTCATCTCCTTGCTTTTACTTTATTTTCCATTTGCCTCTCCTTTTTCATCTCCCCCACTTCTAAAATGTTTTCATAAAACACAAAAATATTTTATGTTTGCCTTTTTGCTTGTTTGCTTGTTTATTTGCTTGAAGTTGCTATCATGTCTGAATTGGAAGAAGTCATTGTTGAAAGCGCTAGTGAGGATAGCACTACTGAGAATCTTGAGGAAAAACTTGAATCTTGTGTTCTTAATCATGATCCTCTAGAAACTAAAGCTCCCGCTAATTTTAAAACTAAAATCTACCATGTGGGTGACGGTAATATTATTGGGAAGAATATTATTCAAGAGTTCTTTCATTGCACCGGGGTTATACCCATAATTAGAGGATCGATTCTTGATAAAACAAATTGTTATGTGGATTCTATTTCTATGCTCGTGGTTAAGTTGAAAAGGAAATTTGTGCATATCCATCCGACATTACAAAAGATATTCTATGAACTTCCCAACATTCATGATCCCAAGATTGAAAAGATTGCTACTATTATCCTTATGCGTGAATTTGACTATATAATCCGAGAAGCTAGAGAAATCTTTGCTTATGATAGGATAAATTTTGAGTACCCACCAAAAGTTTGCACTCATGTTACTATCTTTATAGATGGGAGTAACATATGTGTGGTGTCATGCAACACTTGATTTATTAGGTTGTAGATGCATTTTGTCTTGGTATGTGTGATGTTACTCATAGTATGAGTAACTAGCTATGTTACTACATGACTCTTTCATCATTAATTACTTGCCATGCCATCTATTTTGTCTAGATCAGTGTGATATTATCACATATGTTACGCCCACTATGGGTAGTCTAAGGCTCCTCCCAATGCTCCACCTTGTACAGGTGTTAAGGTTGCCATATAGGCGAAAAATCTAATGTGCAGGGTAATTAAAAAGAGAGAGAGATGAGTATGATGACCCACAAAGAAACAATGCAAGCGCATGAACTTAGGAAAAATACTTAAATGGAAAAAAAAACCATCAATGCATGAAGAACTTTGATAGCTAAATCGTTAAATGAGGAATGTTTAGCTACTCCCTCTCACTAAATTTACAAGGCGTGTGCGTATCCCTAGGTCGTCAATTTGACCAACCTAATAGAAGTCATACATTACAAAAAATATATCATTATAAACTTCAGATGTTTTGTTTTCAAACGATATAATTTTTGTGTTATATAGTTTATATTACGGTAATAAAATTGCCAACCTAGGTATACGCGCAGGACTTATAAACTGAAACGGAGGGAGTACAACATGTTAAGCGTCTATGCATTGGGGGCTTTAGTTGCTAAACTTTTTAATGTGCTTAGCATCTCATTTTAACACCGATGCATTGGAAGTGACCCCAACTGACCGTCTGAAGCAGCTAGCAACAATAAACCCGACGACTATATCACGGTCTAGGTATAGATCTCGATTTAGTACCAGCAGGCCGGATGCTAGCTAGCAAGAATAAACCATACTACTATGTCACGGTCTAGGTATAGATCTCGATCTTGGATCTTCGAATGTCAACTGTGCTCGAGGGCTGTCCAGTAACTTCCAGTTCTCTAGCCTGGGTCGCTTCTATATAATGGTACTTTGCCAGTCTCCCTTTATCACACCGTTCCAATTCAACACCACCGAAGCCAGTACAAATTAAGGAGGCGCCCGAGCAGGTGAGTCCTTCAATCAAACTCTCCGTATCACTTTTATTTATCTTGTCGAGGCTGCTAGTGTCTGTTGTTTTTTAGGAAGCTAATGTCTAAAATGTGCGCTCATATATTTCGCGAACTCTATCTCATGTAATTTGGAGAGCTTAATATGAGCTAACTCACATTATTTATAACGTAACACTCAAGTTTTCTTGTATATCATCCCTTTGGCAAACTTTGTTATTTGTTTATAAGCTATATTTGACATAACAGCAGATTAAGATGATCTTGCCTGTTTATCCAACTATAGAGAACTTCGTTCAACTTTATAAGCCCCAAACAAAACGGCGAGTGTCCCTTCTACTTGGAGATCGCTAAGTGTTTTGCGAAAGGCCAAAGCTAGACGCCGGTCCACATGCACCTGGCCGGTCACCAGCGTGACTGTTAGATTGACCCATGCGGGCCATTTGATCTTCCTTGTCATGTCATTCTCGTGCTCCCCTCGAGCACTGCCTTACGGTCGCTGCCCCATCGTAGCTCGTGGGCACCCACGGTGGTTACATTTTCCTACTAGCTGGTCCAAGTTTCGCTGGCGAGAGTTGCAGCTTCTCCACTAGCTGGTCACAACTCCGCCGACAGGGGTGCAACTTCTCCACTGGCTGGTCGCAGCTCCATCGACGCGGATTACAACTTCTCCGTCAACGACCGTAGCACCGCGCTGCATCGTTCCCAGCACCGCACCATCCCGCGCCGGTCCCAACATCTTGTGTCGCCCATCATAGCACGCCAACATGCGGGTTGCAGCAAACTGCCGCAACACACAACCCAACATTCGTCTCTAGTTGCAACTCCTGCCATAGCCTGTTGCAATAACGACATGTTGCGATTTTTGCCGTGAAAACAGTGAGGCTAGCTCCAAATGTGCGGGCTCCGCCTCAGTTTTTGGTGAGCCGCGGGTGTCGGAGTCCTACGTCGCTGGTGTCCGGACTCCAGCAAAGCCCCCTGGTTTGATTTTGTTTTGCCAGAAAACAGAAGTCCAGACTTGTCCGCGGACGGATGTGGTACTCCGTTGGATGGTTTGCAGGATCCGAATCACGCGGTCCAGACGGATGCATGATGTTTGAGGGTCCGTGTTGAGATGCCTTACAAAAAGAGAGTGATTTTTTTGCACCCCAGCTCAGTGCACCGTTACACCAACGCAAGAAAATACACTAAGGCATTTTGAAAAAAACCTAAAACTTTGTAGGAATGATCATCAGCAAATGATAGAGATGGTTTTGAAAACGGAACTCTTTTTGATAGGCATCTCAACACAAAGATTGATGATGACCATTCCCACAAAGTTCCTGGCATTAAACCCTAGAATTGTATTATTGAAAACGGAACTCCTTTTGAAAGGCATCTCAACACAAAGTTTCTGGCAAATGTTAGAGATGCTTTTGAAAACATAACTCTTTTTGAAAGGCATCTCCAACACGTACACTCATGTAGGCATAAATGTATTTATGAACTCTTTATTATCATTCCCACAAAGTTTCTGGCAAATGCTAGAGATGCTTTTGAAAATGGAACTCTTTTTGAAAGGCATCTCCAACACAGACACTCATGTATTTTTACGGCATGTATAAATGTAAATTTTTTGCGGATGATGCATAAATGTATTATGAACTAAATTGTTTCAGCAACTCTGGTGTTTAATCTCACAAAAAGACTCTGGTGTTTATGTGTATTATCGACTTGCTTAAGCTTGTTATGCTACTTGCAGCTACTAGGTCCGTAAGAAATGTCTGATACGCAGGAGATCCAGCCTCTTGTCATCGACATCGGATCCGGAATCGTGAAGGTCTGAAATTTTCTTCTTACACTACTACTTAAGCCATCTCCTGCAGTTCTTCCTTGTAAATGTGCATGCCACTATATGTGTTTTAACTTGTAGGCTGGTTTTGCCGGAGACGATGCACCACGAGTTATTTTCCCTACCGTGGTAGGCCGCCCTCGCAGTCGCAGCTCCTCAATGGGACAGAAGGATGCATATGTTGGTGAGGACGCACTGTCTGGGGGAGTTGCACTCCGTAGGGGGTACCCGGTTGAGCACGGTGTCGTAACAAATTGGGATGACATGGAGAAAATCTGGCATCACACTTTCTACGATGAACTTGAGGTGGCACCCGAGGAGCACCCTGTGTTGCTAACTGAAGTTACCATGAACCCAAAAGCAAACAGAGAGAAGATGACCCAGATTATGTTCGAGACTTTTAATGTTCCTGCAATGTACGTTGAATTGCAGGAGGCGCTTTCCCTGTATGCTAGTGGCCGTACTACTGGTATGATCGAGTTGTTCCATCCCACCCTTTTCTTTCAGTACGAGGTTCCTAATCTACTTAACATGCATTTCCAAAGTAATGTTAGTTGATATAATTAGAAGCAATGAAATCTTGATCTTCTTTAAAAATAGTACTCCTTTTTTTTAGAAAAGGAGGATGACCCCCGGCCTCTGCATCTGAAAGATGCATACGGCCACTTTATTGATTATGCAAGTTTAATTGGTTGACCGGACTACATTGCTTCTTTCTCTCTAAAAAAATCACAGGAACGGTTGTCAGCTCTGGTGATGGTGTGAGCGCAGTTGTGCCCATTTACGAAGGAAAGATAGTTCAGCATGCCGTTCGCCGATGGGATCTTGGAGGTCGCGATCTTACAGAATTCCTTACGAGGATTTTATCTGAAAGGGGTTACCGCTTTACAACAACTGCAGAGCATGAAATTGCAAGGAACATGAAAGAGAAGCTTGGATATGTGGCCCTTGATTTCGAGCGCGAGATGAGCTCCTCGTCAGTTGAAGAGAGCTACCATCTACCTGGCCAGCCGGCAATCACGATTGGTGACGAGAGGTTCAGGTGCTCAGAGGTCCTCTTCGACCCATCCATGATTGGTATGGAAGCTCGTGGAATCCATGAGGTAATATATGATGCGATCAACAGGTGCGACGAGGATGTCTGGCAGGACTTGTATGCCAACATTGTCCTCACCGGGGGTTCGACAATGTTCCCGGGCATGGCTCACCGTCTGAGCAAGGAGGTCACCGCCCTTGCTCCCGAGGACATGAAGATCGCGATAATTGCTCCGCCTGATCGGAACCACAGTACCTGGATCGGAGGCTCCATTCTTGCCTCCCTCAGTAGTTTCCAACAGGTACAACTCATTTTGCTTAACTTACATATTTCCAACTTTAGTTTGTGGGCTTCAAATTAAGTCATCGTCTGAATTCTTTGTTATCTACTCTAATATATGTGACCCCAGATGTGGATATCGTCGACTGAGTACGCCGAGTATGGCCCATCGATTGTCCACAGGAAGTGCTTGCAGTGACGTCCGTTGGTGACTCGTTCTCACGAAAAAAACTAATCGTGCCACTTCCATATGCGTGTTTATTATTCTCAAAAAATATATGTGTGTTTATTTTTTTCAAAAAAAAATGTGTTTATTGTCGCTGCCGTGATAAGCATATGCGTGAGTCAAATCATGGGATGGCATGACTGTCTGGATCACGAGGCGAGACTTGTTGGAGTTTCGTTCACGCACCCATCATCATCGGATTCGTGGGGTGGCAGTTGTTGTAAAGATCATGGTGTGCGTTTATCTCAGGCCACAACGGCTACTACTTGTACTTTGAATAAAAGAAATAAGAAGAAATCAATTTGCGTTCTGTGATTTCTGTGACTTTCACCTAGTGAATCTAGAAGTGGGCTTGTTAAAATAGGTCTAGCGTGTCGTATACATGTACTCTGTACGTATGTAATTGTATATGATGATTGTTATATATAGAAAGACGTGGAGAGGCTTTGCCCACGGGAAACCCTAAACCCTATTCTCAAACTTGGTATCAGAGCTTACCCTAGCCGCCGCCGCCTCTCCTCCCGCCGCCGCCACCGCCGCCATAGTTCTTCACGGCCGCCGCGATGTCCACCGCGCCGGCACCCACGATGACTCCCTCCTCCGCGCTCATGCTCACCACCCTCTCTGTGCCCACCCCGATTGCCCCCGTCATCGCCCCACCCGCCGCGTCGGCTCCCACCCCCGTCCTTCCGCCCATCGCGGTCTCGCTCGACCGCAGCAACTTCATGCTATGGAGGGCCCTTGCCCTTCCCAACTTCGCCGGAGTTCACCTCCACGGTTTCCTCGATGGCTCGGCCAAGGCGCCGGCGCCGACCGTGATGACAGGCACCGGCGAGGCCGCCCGCACCGTGTCCAACCCTGAGTACGAGCAGTGGTGGACGCTGCATCAGAAGGTTCTCGGGCATCTTCTCGGTTCGATGAATGTGGAGATCTCTGCGCAGCTCATCAGCTGCAGGACGGCGGTCACTGCTTGGACGGCCGTCCACACCATGTTCGCCGCCGAGAACAGTGCCGGCGTGCGTAACCTCCGGTGCCAGATCCTGGCACTGCGGAAGAGAGATCGCCCCGCAGGCGAGTACATGCAGAAGGTCAAGGCCCTCGCTGATGCGATGGTCGCCGCCGGCTCTCCTCTTCGCGATGATGAGATCATCGACTACATGCTGACCGGGCTCGGCTCGGCGTTCAACCCCATCGCTGCTTCGATGAACTTCGCGGGTGTACCTATCACGTTTCCCGCGTTCTACTCTAGTGTTCTTCACTACGAGGCCCTTCAGCAGCAGCAATCGGAGCTTGAGGATTGGCAGTCCTCCGCCAATGCCGCGTCCCGGCCGGTCTACCACAACAACTCTGGCCGCGCCCCCGACTCTGGTCGCCCGAGCGGCGGCCGTCCCTCCGCTGGCTCTCTCCCGCCCGGCTCGGGAGGCTACATTCCTAGCCAGGGCAACGCTCCTCGCCGCAGCAACAACAACAACAACGGCGGCAACAGCCGCAACGGAAGAGGAAACGAAGGAGGTAACGGGGGCGGCCGCAACCAGCGCTGGCGTCCCCGCTGCCAGATATGCAAGAACTGGGGTCACGAGGCCAGCGACTGTCGCAGCCGCTATGCTCATGACCACCACTCCACCAACTCCGCGTCCACATCATCCTCCCATGAGCCACCGCACTAGATCCTGGACACAGGCGCGACGGACCACCTGACAAATGATCTCGATCGTCTACACTTCCACGAGCGCTATGGCGGGACGGATCAAGTGCAAGTAGCAAATGGTGCAGGTTTGTCTATTTCGCATATTGGTCATTCCACTATACCTGGTTCATCTCTTCGTTTACGAAATATTCTTCGTCTTCCACATATTCATCAACATCTTCTCTCTGTTTACCATCTCGTCCTTGATAATGATGTTTTTGTGGAATTTCACCATTTCTTTTTCCTTGTTAAGGACACGGCCACGAAGAAAATCCTTCTTCACGGTAGATGTCATGGAGGACTCTACCCCATCCCGTTTAGTCGCGCATCGTCCTCCTCCAACCGCCAAGCGTCTCTCAGCATCAAGACCACCCTGTCCCAGTGGCACCAGTGTCTCGGTCATCCCTCGAATAATATTGTTCAAAACATTGTTAGGAATAATGATTTAGTGTGTTCTTTTGAACATCAGACTTCCGTGTGTGTGATAACCCACAAGTATAGGGGATCGCAACAGTTTTTGAGGGTAGAGTATTCAACCCAAATTTATTGATTCGACACAAGGGGAGCCAAAGAATATTCTCAAGTATTAGCAGCTGAGTTGTCAATTCAACCACACCTAGAAACTTAGTATCTGCAGCAAAGTGTTCAGTAGCAAAGTAATATGATAGTGGTGGTAACGGTAACAAAAGTAAAGACAACAAAAGTAATGTTTTTGGTATTTTGTAGTGATTGTAACAGTAGCAACGGAAAAGTAAATAAGCTTAAACCAGTATATGGAAAGCTCGTAGGCACCGGATCGGTGATGGATAATTATGCCGGATGCGGTTCGTCATGTAACAATCATAACATAGGGTGACACAGAACTAGCTCCAATTCATCAATGTAATGTAGGCATGTATTCCGTAAATAGTCATACGTGCTTATGGAAAAGAACTTGCATGACATCTTTTGTCCTACCCTCCCGTGGCAGCGGGGTCCTATTGGAAACTAAGGGATATTAAGGCCTCCTTTTAATAGAGAACCGGAACAAAGCATTAGCACATAGTGAATACATGAACTCCTCAAACTATGGTCATCACCGGAGTGGTCCTGATTATTGTCACTGGGTTGCGGATCATAACACATAGTAGGTGACTATAGACTTGCAAGATAGGATCAAGAACACACATATATTCATGAAAACATAATAGTTTCAGATCTGAATTCATGGCACTCGGGCCCTAGTGACAAGCATTAAGCATAGCAAAGTCATAGCAACATCAATCTCAGAACATAGTGGATACTAGGGATCAAACCCTAACAAAGCTAACTCGATTACATGATAAATCTCATCCAACCCATCACCCAGCAAGACTACGATGGAATTACTCACGCATAGCGGTGAGCATCATGAAATTGGTGGTGGAGGATGGTTGATGATGACGACGGTGACGAATCCCCCTCTCCGGAGCCCCAAACGGACTCCAGATCAGCCCTCCCGAGAGAGATTAGGGCTTGGCGGAGGCTCCGTATTGTAAAACGCGATGATTTCTTCTCTCTGCTTTTTTTCTCCCCGAAAGACAATAAATAGAGTTGGAGTTGGCGCCGGAAGGTTTCCAGGGGGCCCATGAAGTAGGGGGCGCACCCAGGAGGGGGGGCGCGCCCCCCACCCTCGTGGACAGGGTGTGGGCCCCTGGTCTTCATCTTTGGCGAGGATTTTTTATTATTTATTCTAAGATATTCCCTGGAGTTTCAGGTCATTTCGAGAACTTTTGTTTTCTGCACATAAAACAACATCATGGCAATTCTGCTGAAAACAGCGTCAGTCCGGGTTAGCTCCATTCAAATCATACAAGTTAGAGTCCAAAACAAGGGCAAAAGTATTTGGAAAAGTAGATACGACGGAGACGTATCAACTCCCCCAAGCTTAAACCCTTGCTTGTCCTCAAGCAATTCAGTTGACAAACTGAAAGAGAAAAAGAAAAACTTTTACAAACTTTGTTTGCTCTTGTTTTGTACCTATGTCAAGCCAGCATTCAGGTTTTCAGCAAAGATCATAACTAACCACATTTGCAATAACTCCTAGGTCTCATGTTTACTCATATCAATAACATAATCAGCTAGCAAGCAATAATAATAAATCTCGAATGACAACACTTACTCAAAATAATCATAATATGATATAACAAGATGGTATCTCGCTAGCAATTTCTGAGACCGCAAAACATAAATGCAGAGCACCTTCAAAGATCAAGGACTGACTGGACATTTTAATTCATGGTAAAAGAGATCCAATCATAGTCATACCGATATAAATTAACAATAATGAATGCAAATGACAGCCGTGCTCTCCAGCTAGTGCTTTTTAATAAGAGGGTGATGACTCAACATAAAGTAAATATATAGGCCCTTCGCAGAGGGAAGCAGGGATTCGTAGAGGTGCGAGAGCTTGATTTTGAAATAGAGATAAATTGTATTTTGAGCGGCATACTTTCACTGTCAACATAACAACTAAGAGATGACGATATCTTCCATGCTAAACAAATTATAGGTGGTTCCCAAACAGAATGGTAAAGTTTATACTCCCCCTCCTCCACAAGCATCAATCCATGGCTTGCTCGAAACAACGAGTGCCTCCAACATTCAACGGGTCCCAAGGGAGTTTTGTTTGCAATTATTTTGATTTAGTTTGCATAAAGCATGGGACTGGGCATCCCGGTGACCAGCCATTTTCTCGTGAGTGAGGAGCGGAGTCCACTCCTCTTGAGAATAACCCTCCTAACACGGAAGATAAGGGCAGCCCTAGTTGATATATGAGCTATTCGAGCATGCAAAACAGAATGTTTATTTGAAGGTTTAGAGTTTGGCACATACAAATTTACTTGGAACGGCAGGTAGATACCGCATATAGGAAGGTATAGTGGACTCATATGGAATAACTTTGGGGTTTAAGGGATTGGATGCACAAGCAGTATTCCCGCTTAGTACAAGTGAAGGCTAGCAAAAGACTGGGAAGCGACCAACTAGAGAGCGACAACAGCCATGAACATGCATTAAAATTAATAAACATTGAATACAAGCATGAGTAGGATATAATCCACCATGAACATAAATATCGTGAAGGCTATGTTGATTTGTTTCAACTACATGCGTGAACATGTGCCAAGTCAAGTCACTTAAATCATTGAAAGGAGGATACCACCCTATCATACCACATCATAATCATCTCAATAGCATGTTGGCACGCAAGGTAAACCATTATAACTCATAGCTAATCAAGCATGGCACGAGCAACTATGATCTCTAATTGTCATAGCAAGCATGTTTATTCATAATCAGCTAAATCAAGAACCGATGAACTCATCATATTTACAAAAACAAAAGAGGTCGAGTTCACACCAGCTTTTCCCATCTCAGTCAGTCCATCATATATCATCATAATTGCCTTTCACTTGCACGACCGAACGATGTGAATAATAATAAGAGTGCACGTGCATTGGACTAAGCTGGAATCTACGAGCATTCAATAAGCAGGAGAAGACAAGGCAATATGGGCTCTTGGTTAAATCAACAATGATGCATATAAGGGCCACCTCAACAATTTAATCATGGTCTTCTCCTACTGACCCCCAAAGAAAAGAAAGGAAATAAAAACTATTTACACGGGAAAGCTCCCAACAAGCAAAAGAAGAATGGGAAATATTTTTTGGGTTTTATTTTTAATTATTACTACTACAGCAGGAAAAGAAAACTACTACTATTTTTTGTTTTTCTTAAGGTTTATCAAACACACAAGAAGAAAGCAGGAAAAAGAAAATAAACTAGCATGGATATTACAGTGAAAAAGTATGAGCACCGACATCTAGCAATGAGTGTGTGTGAACATAAATGTAATGTCGGTGAGAAGTACGTACTCCCCCAAGCTTAGGATTTTGGCCTAAGTTGGTCTATTGCCAGGGATAGCCTGGCGGATACCCGTAGGTGTAGCTGGGGTCGATCACGATGCAGCTGCTATCGCCTCGAGCTGCAGCGTGGCGCCGAGCCGCCTCCGCCTCTCCTCTCGTACTCATCTGCCTCCTCTCTGGTAATAATATATCTCCCTTTTGTCTGAAAATCAAAGAAGGCAGGAGAAGGAAGAGTAACATGGACAACATGCCGTTTGTTAAAGATTAGTCGATACTGGAGAGGTGGTTCAGTCCTCTCAACAAACTGGTGGGGAACCATAGAATCAAAATCCAAATAAGTAGGGGGTACCTCCATATCACCCTCACGAATGTCTATCTCAAGAAAATTAGCTAATTGGATTGCATAAATTCCTCCAAAGAAATCTCCGTTATGTCTATTATGATGCAACCTATGAGCTACAATGGCTCCCATATGATAAGATTGGTCTCCTAACACAGACTTCCGAGAATGCCGAGATCAGGGCACACATGTGACATGCTTCATCCTTAGCATTTATGCATCTACCTATGAAGAGAGCAAAATAATGTATAGCAGGAAAGTGAATGCTCCCTATAGTGGCTTGTGTTATATCCCTAGATTCCCCCATAGTTATTCTAGCAAGAAAGTCTCTATATTCAGATTTAGGGGGATCCCTGACACTACCCCAAGATGGATGTTTGCAAGAAAAAGTGAAATCCTCTAAGTCCATGGTATAAGATTTGTCATAAAGTTCAAACATGACTGAAGGAGAATTGCGCGAAGATGAAAACTCAAACCTCCTCACAAATGAACTTGTGAGATCATGATACTGGGGCCATTTGTCAGCTTCAAAGTCCACAAGACCGGCATTGCGTATATATGCGTTAAATTCTTCTTTGATTCCCGCTTGATCCATAAAATTTTCCGAAGGCCATTCACAAGGCCTCACAGGAGCGTCTCTGGGTGGTTCCTCGTCAGCATCACGCATTGCAAGCCTGGGACCTTGCTTCCTTGAAGAACCACCTTGGAACATCTTCCTAAACATATTGTTTTCTCTGAAAAAAATTCTGAAATTTTTAGTAACTTCAAACAAAAGTGAACCAACTTCAATAAAATTGATAGCAACTACTCCTACAAGTGCCTAGAGCATATATCAAGCATTAGGACTACTTGGAACCATATAAATTTGACATGCAAGCTCAAGAACATGGTCACCTATGCAGCAAAAAATTGCAAAGAATAAGGCACTAGACCAAAAACTAATTGGACCAATGGAGGAGTCACATACGAAGGAACAATCTCCCCAAGAAGTTTTGCGAGAGGTGCTTTGAGTAAGGAGATCGAAAATCACAGCAAAAGTGGCTGGAACTCGTGCTTGAGTTGGTTATTCGGGTTTGTGTGAGTCATAGGAAGAAGATGGGTGCAGGGATAAGTGGAGGAGGGCCATCGTGGGCCCACGAGGCAGGGGGGCGCGCCCAGGTGGGTAGGGCGCGCCCTCCACCCTCGTGGCCAGGTGGCAGCTCCCCCCGCGGTAATTTTTGCACAGTAAATCCTCAAATATTCCCGACAAAATCATATTAAATTGGCATGGCATTCTGAGGACTTCTATTTTCGGGATATTTTTATATTGCACGGATGAACCAGGAAACAGACTGAAAAATACTATTTAACTTTATTTCTACTAAATAACAAAAAAATATAAAGAGGGTACACAAGGTTGTGCTTCTAGTTTCATCTATCTCATGCTCATCAAAAGGAATCCACTAACAAGGTTGATCGGGTCTTGTTAACAAACTCATTCCGACTAACATGGAGCCGGAGAAATTTCGAATAACACTATGTTACCTCAACGGGGATATGGACATCCCCAATAATAAGTATATCATATTTCTTCTTGACAGTAGGAAGAGGAAATTCAAAACCTCCAAATATAATCGATGGAATTTTTCCAATAGAATTGATACTATGAACTTGAGGTTGTTTCCTCGGAAAGTTTACCGTGTGCTCATTACCATTAACATGAAAAGTGACATTGCCTTTGTTGCAATCAATAACAGCCCCTGCAGTATTAAGGAAAGGTCTTCCTAGAATAATAGACATACTATCATCCTCGGGAATATCAAGAATAACAAAGTCTGTTAGAATAGTAACGTTTGCAACCACAACAGGCACATCCTCACAAATACCGACAGCTGTAGCAGTTGATTTATCAGCCATTTGCAAAGATATTTCAGTAGGTGTCAACTTATTCAAGTCAAGTCTACGATATAAAGAGATATGCATAACACTAACACCGGCTCCAAGATCACATAAAGAAGTTTTAACACAATTTCTCTTAATGGAGCATGGTATAGTAGGTACTCCTAGATCCCCAAGTTTCTTTGGTATTCCACCCTTAAAAGTATAATTAGCAAGCATGGTGGAATTTTCAGCTTCCGGTATCTTTCTTTTATTTGTAACAGTATCTTTCATATATTTAGCATAAGTATTCATTTTGAGCATATCAGTCAATCGCATACGCAAAAAGATGGGTCTAATCATTTCAACAAAGCGCTCAAAATCCTCATAATCCTTTTTCTTGGATGATTTCGGAGGGAAAGGGATGGGTTTCTGAACCCATGGTTCTCTTTCTTTACCATGTTTCCTAGCAACGAAGTCTCTTTTATCATAACGTTGATTCTTTTATTGTGGGTTATCAAGATCAACAGCAGGTTCAACTTCTACATCATTATCATTACTAGGTTGAGCATCATCATGAACATCATCATTAACATTTTCACTAGGTTCATGTTCATTACCAGATTGTGTTTCAGCATCAGACATAGAGATATCATTTGGATTCTTAGGTGGTTCAGCAATAGGTTCACTAGAAGTTTGCAAAGTCCTATCATTTTTCTTTTTCTTCCTTTTAGAAGAACCAGGTACATCAATATTATTTCTCTGAGAATCTTGCTCGATTCTCTTAGGGTGGCCTTCAGGATACAAAGGTTCATGTGTCATTCTACCAGTTCTAGTAGCCACTCTAACAGCATAATCATTTTTCTTACCATTCATTTCATCAAGCACTTATTTCTGAGCTTTAAGTACTTGTTCTACTTGAGTGGTAACCATAGAAGCATGTTTGCTAACAAGTTTAAGTTCACCTCTAATATTAGCCATATAATCACCCAAGCGTTTAATCATAAAGGTATTTTTTTAACTGTCTACCAAAATAGGCATTAAAATTATCTTGTTTGACAATAAAATTATCAAACTCATCCAAGCATTGTCTAGCAGACTTATAGTGAGGAATATCACCTCCATCAAATCTATAGAGAGAATTTACCTTTACTACCTGTGTCGGATTATCGGGATTTGGAGGTTCTTCAATAAGTAATGGATCAATATCATAAGTTTCTTCAACAGGCGGTAGATTAAGACCATGTATTTCTCCAATAGGAGGTAAATTCTTAACATCTTCAGCTTTATTACCTTTTTCTTTCATAGATTTCTTTGCCTCTTGCATATCTTCAGGACTGAGAAATAGAATACCTCTCTTCTTCGGAGTTGGTTTAGGAATAGGCTCAGTAATTGGCTCAGGAGCTAGCTCAGGAGGTGCCCAATTATTTTCATTTGTCAACGTATTATTCAATAGAATTTCAGCTTCATCCGGTGTTCTTTCCCTGAAAAGAGAACCAGCACAACTATCCGTAATCTCTGAAGCATCGGTTAGTCCATTATGAAAGATATCAAGTATTTCAGGTTTCTTAAGAGGATGATCAGGCAAAGCATTAAGTAACTTGAGAAGCCTCCCCCAAGCTTGTGGGAGACTCTCTTCTTTAATTTGCACGAAGTTGTATATTTCCCTCAAAGCGGCTTGTTTCTTATGAGCAGGGAAATATTTAGCAGAGAAGTAATAAATCATATCCTGGGGACTACGCACACAACCAGGATCAAGAGAATTAAACCATATCTTAGCATCACCCTTTAATGAGAACGGAAATATTTTGAGTATATAAAAGTAGCGCGGTCTCTCATCATTAGTAAACAGGGCGGCTATATCATTTAACTTAGTAAGATGTGCCACAACAGTTTCAGATTCATAGCCATAGAAAGGGTCTGATTCAACCAAAGTTGTTATATATGGATCAACAGAAAATTCATAATCCTTATCAGGAACACAAATAGATGAAGTAGCAAAAGCAGGATCAGGTTTCATTTTGTCTCTAAGATATTCTTTACTCCATTTAACTAGCAGCCTCTTAAGTTCGTATCTATCATGGCAAGCAAAAATAGCTGCAGAAGATTCCATATCAAAAAAATAACCCTCAGGAATAGAAGGCATATCTTCATCATCACTTTCATCAATATTATAAGTTTCAATAATTTCTCTCTCTCTAGCCCTAGAAATTTGTTCATCAAGAAATTCACCAAGGGGCACAGTAGTATCAAGCATAGAAGTAGTTTCATCATAAGTATCATGCATAGCAGAAGTGGCATCATCGATAACATGTGACATATCGAAACGAATAGCAGAAGCAGGTTTAGGTGTCGCTAGCTTACTCATAACAGAAGGTGAATCAAGTGCAGAGCTAGATGGCAGTTCCTTACCTCCCCTCGCAGTTGAGTGATAAATTGTTGTCTTAGCGTCTTTCAAATTCTTCATAGTGTCCAGAAGATATAAATCCCAAGTGACTCAAAGAATAGAGCTATGCTCCCCGGAAACGGCGCCAGAAAAAGGTGTTGATAACCCACAAGTATAGGGGATCGCAACAGTTTTCGAGGGTAGAGTATTCGACCCAAATTTATTGATTCGACACAAGGGGATCCAAAGAATATTCTCAAGTATTAGCAGCTGAGTTGTCAATTCAACCACACCTGGAAACTTAGTATCTGCAGCAAAGTGTTTAGTAGCAAAGTAATATGATAGTGGTGGTAACGGTAACAAAAGTAAAGACAGCAAAAGTAATGTTTTTGGTATTTTGTAGTGATTGTAACAGTAGCAACTGAAAAGTAAATAAGCGTAAACCAGTATATGGCAAGCTCGTAGGCACTGGATCAGTGATGGATAATTATGCCGGATGCAGTTCGTCATGTAACAGTCATAACATAGGGTGACACAGAACTAGCTCCAATTCATCTATGTAATGTAGGCATGTATTCCGTAAATAGTCATACGTGCTTATGGAAAAGAACTTGCTTGACATCTTTTGTCCTACCCTCCCGTGGCAGCAGGGTCCTATTGGAAACTAAGGGATATTAAGGCCTCCTTTTAATAGAGAACCGGAACAAAGCATTAGCACATAGTGAATACATGAACTCCAAAAACTATGGTCATCAACGGGAGTGGTCCCGATTATTGTCACTTTGGGGTTGCCGGATCATAACACATAGTAGGTGACTATAGACTTGCAAGATAGGATCAGGAACACACATATATTCATGAAAACATAATAGGTTCAGATCTGAATTCATGGCACTCGGGCCCTAGTGACAAGCATTAAGCATAGAAAAGTCATAGCAACATCAATCTCAGAACATAGTGGATACTAGGGATCAAACCCTAACAAAGCTAACTCGATTACATGATAAATCTCATCCAACCCATCACCGTCCAGCAAGCCTACGATGGAATTACTCACGCACGGCGGTGAGCATCATGAAATTGGTGATGGAGGATGGTTGATGATGATGACGGCGACGAATCCCCTTCTCCGGAGCCCCGAACGGACTCCAGATCAGCCCTCCCGAGAGAGATTAGGGCTTGGCGGCGGCTCCGTATCGTAAAACGCGATGATTTCTTCTCTCTGATTTTTTTCTCCCCGAAAGCCAATAAATAGAGTTGGATTTGGTGTCGGAAGGTTTCCAGGGGGCCCACGAGGTAGGGGCGCGCACAGGAGGGGGGGCGCGCCCCCCACCCTCGTGGACAGGGTGTGGGGGCCCTGGTCTTCATCTTTGGCGAGGATTTTTTATTATTTATTCTAAGATATTCCGTGCAGTTTCACGTCATTCCGAGAACTTCTGTTTTCTGTACATAAAACAACATCATGGAAATTCTGCTGAAAAGAACGCCGGGTTAGTTCCATTCAAATCATACAAGTTAGTGTCCAAAACAAGGGCAAAAGTGTTTGCAAAAGTAGATACGACGGAGACGTATCAGTGTGATGCTTGTCAGCGTGCTAAAAGTCGACAATTGCCTTATAATTTATCACATCATGTTTCCACTATGCCTCTTGAGTTAATTCATTATGATGTTTGGGGGCCTCCTATTGCCTCTTCTGGAGGCTATAAGTATTGTGTGAGCTTTGTTGATAATTATTCTCGCTTCTCTTGGATTTATCTCCTTAAGCACAAGTCTGACGTTGAGCAAGTATTTTATGCTTTTCAGGCTCATGTTGAGCGTCTTCTCCACACTAAAATCATAGTTGTTCAGTCAGACTGGGGTGGTGAGTATCACCGACTGCACCGGTATTTCCAACCCACGGGAATCTCTCGTCGTGTGTCTTTCCCGCACACCTCTCAGCAAAACTGCATTGCTGAACGCAAACACCGTCACCATGTCGAAACAGGTCTTGCCTTGCTGGCTCATTCTTCTTTCCCTTTGCGTTTTTTGGGATGAAGCGTTCCTTATGGCGTGCTACCTTATTAATCGCATGCCTACACCTGTTCTTCAATAAGATACACCCATCTATCGTCTCCTTAAGGTGCACCCCGATTACAAGTTACTTCGCACATTTGGTTGCGCCAGCTGGCCTAGTTTGCGCAAATATATTGGACACAAGCTTGCCTTCCGTTCCACCATGTGTGTTTTCTTGGGCTATAGTCCGAGGCATAAGGGATTCAAGTGTCTTGATAGTTGCACAGGACGTATCTACATCTCTCGTGATGACGTTTTCGACGAGTCTGTTTTTCCCTATGCAACTCCTGGGGTCACCTGTGACTCCCTCGATTCAATCGTACACTAATCATACACGCAAATGCGTACGATCAAGATCAAGGACTCACGGGAAGATATCACAACACAACTCTAGACACAAATTAAGTTAATACAAGCTTTATATTACAAGCCAGGGGTCTCGAGGGCTCGAATACACAAGAGTCAGCGGAAGCAACAATATCTGAGTACAGACATAAGTTAGAGATAAGTTTTCCTTAAGAAGGCCAGCACAAAAGCATCTACGATCGAAAAGACAAGGCCACCTGCCTGGGAGCCTCCTAACTACTCCTGGTCGTCGGCGGTCTCCACGTAGTAGTATGCATCGGCGGTGGCATCTGGCTCCTGGGCTCCGACATCTGGTTGCATGAACCAGAAAGAAGAAGAAAGGGGGAAAAGGGGGAGCAAAGCAACCGTGAGTACTCATCCAAAGTACTCGCAAGCAAGGATCTACACTACATATGCATCGGTATCAATGAAATGGGCTCTATCTGTGGACTGGACTGCAGAATGCCAGAAGAGAAGGGGAAAGCCTAGCCTATCGAAGACTAGCATCTTCAAGCGTCTTGCAGCATCAGAAGAGATAAGAGTAGCATAAAGTAAAGTAGTAGTAGTGTTATCAACCTCGGCCAGAGATCCTTTCTCGACTCCCTGCGAGAAAGCAATCCCAGAGCCATACTATCCAGTTATCACCTCAAGTATCCAGTTCTAGTTGTATCGATCGGGATACAACTCCAAGTGTCTGTTACCGTAGGACAGGCTATCGATAGATGTTTTCTTCCCTATACAGGTGCACCAACTTATCCACCATGCTCGATTAACTCCGGCCGGACACACTTTCCTGGGTCATGCCCGGCCTCGGCCAAACAATACGCCGCAACCCGACCTAGGCTTAATAGAGAGGTCAGCACGCCGGACTAAACCTATGCCCCTAGGGGTCATGGGCCATCGCCCTGGGAACTCTTGCACGTAGCGAACGCGGCCGGTGAGCAGACCTAGCTACCTCCTTTAAAAAGGCAGGTGCTTACCAGTCCAACCTGGCATGCGCCGCTTAGTCACTGACGTCTATTAAGCTTCGGCTGATGCATACGACGCAGAACGCCCATACTATGCACATGTGATGGTTAGTGCTCTCAGGCCAGAGGCCCCTCTGATCAAATATCTAAATCGTAGTGGATTTGGAACGCGCGGTAACAAGTAGAGACTCACGAAAGATGTGACCCTGTCGCCCATCTCGAGGACTTGCGGCAAGGGCTAGGAATGCCCGGCCACGCCTCGTAATTATCCCGCGGGCACCCTCTAGGTCAAAACCGTCTCCACATCACTCGCGGGTACCCCTCAGGGTCGACCCGCCTTTCCAAGTAACAGTTGTAAAGTCCAAGTATCCGTGTGTTCAAACATCAAGGGGAAAACCCGAGGAATCACCCGTGTGAATTCCACTCGATGTAATCATCAAGGTGAACGTAAGAGGAACCACCCCCGAGGTTCACACTTGAGGGGTTGCACGACAGAGTCGTATCAGAAGTGGTTAAGGAGGAAATCACCCTTGATGACCATGACCGAATAGCTACACTACAGAGATCTCATCAGGAGTGATGTATGAGGTTCCACCCTCGGCACTCGATGGTAACTCTGCAGAATCGAGCAACAAAAGGGGTGTGATGTGATGTGAGGTGTCGGGCTCTGGTCGTCGATCACGTTGATCAAGTCGTCGATGATGAATCAGGGGAAACAAGGACCAGGTGGGGGTCACTGATGGATCACTAACCAACCTATATTAAGCAGTTTAGGATAAGTAGGTAGGTAACCATAAGCAGGCTATGCATCAGAATAGGAGCAATCAATTACAGTAGCAAAATCTAATGCAAGCATGAGAGAATGGAATGGGCGATATCAGGATGATCAAAGGGGGGCTTGCCTGGTTGCTCGGCGGCAAAGGCAGGGTCGTCAGCTGTGAAGTCAATCCCCAGGGCATCGTCAACGGTCTCGGGGTCTATCGGGAAGAAAGGGGGAGAAGAAAAAAAATAAATACATGGCAAACAAACTATCATAAAGCAAGACAAGAAAATAAGCAATGCTAGAGCTGTTCTAAAGCGATACTACACGTTGCAGACGGAGAGGAAAAATATCTGGAAATGTTTTCCCGGTGTTAGGCATTTTGCGGACAGATGAAAGAGAGGGGACGGTTCCATGTTTAGCATTCTAGTGGCATGTGACAGATGAATGGACCGTGTATTCGGATTCGTTGGATTTTTCTGACCAACTTTCATGTAGAAAACATTTTCATCTGAGTTACGGATTATTTTCTATGATTTATCAAAGTGTAAAGCATTTTCTGAAATTCTGGATTTAATATTAATTCGAAAACAGGGGCTAAAATGCTAAGTACACCCAAAAGTGTACCCAGCCAGAAGCACAATGAGGCTGACAGATGGGGCGCTGTTGACTGCATAGCCAGTAGCCAACAATGGATTGTTGACCGGTCAACCGACCAGGGGGACCCACCTATCATTGACTATACTATTGACACTGTCTTTAATTGTTTTAGTTAACTTAGTTAGCACGTAGGGCCCATCTGTAAGTGTCACCTTCTAGTAAACTAACCAGGGGGGCCCATTAGTTAGGGGGGGTTAGCGCCTGATCTAAAGGCCAGAGGCCTCGTAGCCACCAAGGAGATGCACTTACGCGTGCAGGCCGAGCCATGGGCGAGGTTGGCCGGCCGGTCAGGGGCAACGGCGAGCAGGGCCGAAGCCACGCGTAGGCGGGCGTGAGCGGCGGCGTGAGCCGCAGTATAGCAGCAGCAGCGAGAGGCATCGGCAAGCAAGTCGCGGCCTGGGCGAGGGCGAAGGCGCACGGGACGTCGGCGATAGCAGGCATGCGACGCCGGACAAGGCGTGGAGCCGGCGGGCAGCAGAAGCGGGTGAGGAGGAGGCTGCGGCGGCAGGGGAGCGCACAGCCCGGGCGAGAAGCAGCTCTGGCGGATGCGGGCGGAGGGGCGAGGGCGCGCGCAGCGGTAGGCTGGGGAGCCAGCGCAGCGCGAGAGCCGCAGTCGTCGGAGTATGTAGCAGCGGCAGCAGCGGTTTCAGGCAGAGCAAGCATCGGCGACAACCACAAGCAGCGCAGTAGCAGGTAGACGGAGCGGCAGCAACAGGAGCGATGTAGGAGCAGCGAAGGCATGCTGCGAGCCGCAACTGGAAGCAGCAGTACGCGGCAGCGGGCAGAGGGGAGTGCGGGCTCGCACGATGGGTCGCAGCTGGGCGAGCAGAGGGCGGCAAGAGGCGGGGTGAGTGGGAACGGAGTCAGGGTAGGCGCGGGGAGCGCGTGCTCAACGAGAGCTAGACGGGGCGGCGGGCGACCTACGGCAAGGGGGAAACGGAAATGGGAAACAGAAGGGGAAGAGGGGGGCTGCGAGAGGAGCTCACCTAGTGGGCACACGACGGCCCCGTGATCGCTTAGGAGCAGCAGAGGGCGGCCGGACTCGACGGAGCTCGCCGGCAACCGAGGACGAAGAAGACGACTGCGGATCCAGTGATTGGGGTGCTTCCGGCCCGCGCACGTGGACGTAGAGGAAGAAGCGGTCAGTGGCGGAGTTCGCGTACACGTCGGCGAGGCTTGGTGAAGACTTTGGCCGCAAGCCTCATGGGGCAGTGATGTCTACTACACAAGCTTCTTCTTGTAGACGTTGTTGGGCCTGCAAGTGCACAGGTTTGTAGGGCAGTAGCAAATTTCCCTCAAGTGGATGTCCTAAGGTTTATCAATCCGTGGGAGGCGTAGGATGAAGATGGTCTCTCTCAAGCAACCCTGCAACCAAATAACAAAGAGTCTCTTGTGTCCCCAACACACCCAATACAATGGTAAATTGTATAGGTGCACTAGTTCGGCGAAGAGATGGTGTGGTGATACAAGTGTAATATGGATGGTAGATAAAGGTATTTGTAATCTGAAAATATAAAAACAGCAAGGTAACAAGTGGTAAAAGTGAGCGTAAACGGTATTGCAATGATAGGAAACAAGGCATAGGGTTCATACTTTCACTAGTGCAAGTTCTCTCAACAATAATAACATAATTGGATCATATAACTATCCCTCAACATGCAACAAAGAGTCACTCCAAAGCCACTAATAGCGGAGAACAAACATAGAGATTATGGTAGGGTACGAAACCACCTCAAAGCTATTATTTCGGATCGATCTATAAAAGAGTTCGTACTAGAATAACACCTTAAGACACAAATCAACCAAAACCCTAATGTCACCTAGATACTCCATTGTCACCTCAAGTATCCGTGGGCATGATTATACGATATGCATCACACAATCTCAGATTTGTCCAACCAACATAAAAGTACTTCGAAGAGTGCCCCAAAGTTTCTACCGGAGAATCAAGAACGTGTGCCAACCCCTATGCCTAGGTTCATGGGCGGAACCCACAAGTTGGTCACCAAAACATACATCAAGTGGCACATGATATCCCATTGTTACCACAGATAAGCACGGCAAGACATACATCAAGTGTTCTCATAAAAGACTCAATCCGATAAGATAACTTCAAAGGGGAAACTCAATTCATCACAAGAGAGTAGAGGGGGAGAAGAAACATAAGATCCAACTATAATAGCAAAGCTCGGGATACATCAAGATCGTGCCATAGAGGGAACACGAGAGAGAACACGAGAGAGAGAGAGAGAGAGAGAGAGAGAGAGAGAGAGAGAGAGAGAGAGAGAGAGAGAGAGAGAGAGATCAAACACATAGCTACTGGTACATACCCTCAGCCCCGAGGGTGAACTACTCCCTCCTCGTCATGGAGAGCGCCGGGATGATGAAGATGGCCACCGGTGGTGGGTTCCCCCTCCGGCAGGGTGCCGGAATGGGCTCCCGAGAGGATTTTCGTGGCTCTGGAGGTTTTGCGGCGGCGGAACTCCCGATCTAATCTCTGTTCTAGAAGTTTTACGATACGTAGGTATATATGGGTGCAGGGGCTACGTCGGTGGAGCTACGGGGACCCCACGAGGCAGGGGGTGTGCCCTAGGGGGGTGGGCACGCCCCCCACCCTCGTGGGAACCTCCCGTATCTCCTGACGTGCACTCCAAGTCCATCGGGTGGCTTTCCTTCCAAAAATAACTTCTCCAGTTGATTTCATTCCGTTTTGAATCCGTTTGATATTCCTTTTCCTCGAAATACTGAAATAGGCATAAAACAGCAAATCTGGGTTGGGCCTCCGGTTAATAGGTTAGTCCCAAAAGTAATATAAAAGTGGAAAAGAAAGCCCAATATTGCCCAAAACAGTAGATAATATAGCAAGGAGCAATCAAAAATTATAGATACGTTGGAGACGTATCAGGCAGCGGCCATGGCGGCGCTCGGACGCGGCCGGATCTGGAGCACGAGGGCGAGAGGGAGGAGGACAGGGCGAGAGGGAGGAGGACAGGGCGAGGGGAACGGGGACCGAGTGGGAGAGGGGATCGAGGGGGCGCGGCTGTCGCCCTTATCCCCTCGGGACGGCGCCGGCGAGGTGGTGTGGCGGGGACGCGCGGGAGGAGCCTCGGTCGGATGAACAGGGAAGGAAGAGAGCGACTAGGGGAGCTAAGTGGGCCGGCTAGCCGAGGTGGGCTAAAGCCCAGCGGGTGATACGTCTCCGTCGTATCTATAATTTTTTATTATTCCATGCCAATATTATTCAACTTTCATATACTTTTTGGCAACTTTTTATACTATTTTTGGGACTAACATATTGATCCAGTGCCCTGTGCCAGGTTCCTGTCTGTTGCATGTTTTTGGTTTCGCAGAATACCCATATCAAACGGAATCCAAACGGGATAAAAACGGAAGGAGCTTATTTTTGGAATATTTGGAAAATTCCGGAAGAAAAATCCACGCGAGACGGTGCCCGAGGTGGCCATGAGGCAGGGGGCGCCCCTGACCCTCGTGGGCCACCCGTAAGGCAGTTGATGCCCTTCTTCGGCCGCAAGAAAGCTGATTTTTGGTAAAAAAAATCACGGCGAAGGTTTCAATCCAATCGGAGTTACGGATCTCCGGATATAAAAGAAACGGTGAAAGGGCAGCACACGAGAACGCAGAAACAGAGAGAGACAGAGAGACATATCCAATCTCGGAGGGGCTCTCGCCCCTCCCACGCCATGGAGACCATGGACCAGAGGGGAAACCCTTCTCCCATCTAGGGATAAGGTCAAGGAAGAAGAAGAAGGAGGGGGGCTCTCTCCCCCTCACTTCTGGTGGCGCCGGAACGCCGCGGGGGCCATCATCATCATCGCGATCTTCACCAACACCTCCGCCATCTTCATCAACATCTCCATCACCTTCCCCCTCTATCTACAGCGGTCCACTCTCCCACAACCCGTTGTACCCTCTACTTGAACATGGTGCTTTATGCTTCATATTATTATCAAATGATGTGTTGCCATCCTATGATGTCTGAGTAGATTTTCGTTGTCCTATCAGTGGTTGATGAATTGCTATGATTGATTTAATTTTCTTGTGGTTATGTTGTTGTCCTTTGGTGCCCATTGAAGGAAATATGCCCTAGAGGCAATAATAAAGTTATTATTTATTTCCTCATATCATGATAAATGTTTATTATTCATGCTAGAATTGTATTAACCGGAAACATGATACATGTGTGAATACATAGACAAACATAACGTCACTAGTATGCCTCTACTTGACTAGCTCATTAATCAAAGATGGTTGTGTTTCCTAACCATAGACATGTGTTGTCATTTGATTAAAGGGATCACATAATTAGGAGAATGATGTGATTGACATGACCCATTCCGTTAGCCTAGCACTTGATCGTTTAGTATGTTGCTATTGCTTTCTTCATGACTTATACATGTTCTTGTAACTATGAGATTATGCAACTCCCGTTTACCAGAGGAACACTTTGTGTGCTACCAAACGTCACAACGTAACTGGGTGATTATAAAGGAGATCTACAGGTGTCTCCGAAGGTACATGTTGGGTTGGCGTATTTCGAGATTAGGTTTTGTCACTCTGATTGTCGGAGAGGTATCTCTGGGCCCTCTCGGTAATGCACATCACTATAAGCCTTGCAAGCAATGTAGCTAATAAGTTAGTTACGGAATGATGCATTACGTAACGAGTAAAGAGACTTGTCGGTAATGAGATTGAACTAGGTATTGGATACCGACGATCGAATCTCGGACAAGTAACATACCGATGACAAAGGGAACAACGTATGTTGTTATGCGGTTTGACCGATAAAGATCTTCGTAGAATATGTAGGAGCCAATATGAGCATCCAGGTTCCGCTATTGGTTATTGACCGAGAATAGTTCTAGGTCATGTCTACATAGTTCTCGAACCCGCAGGGTCCGCACGCTTAACGTTACGATGACAGTTTTGTTATGAGTTTATAAGTTTTGATGTACCGAAGGTTGTTCGGAGTCCCGGATGTGATCACGAACATGACGAGGAGTCTCGAAATGGTTGAGACATAAAGATTGATATATTGGAAGCCTATATTTGGATATCGGAATGGTTCCGGGTGAAATCGGGATTTTACCGGAGCACCGGGGGGTTACAGGAACCCTCCCGGGGGTTATTGGGCCTTCATGGGCCCTAAGGGAGAAGAGGAGAGGAGGCAAGAGGTGGGCTGCGCCCCCTCTCCTCCCTAGTCCAAATAGGACAAGGAGAGGGGGAGGGCGCCCCCCCCCCTTTCCTTCCCCTCTTCCTCTTCCTTCCCCCTCTCTCCTTCTCCAACTAGGAAAGAAGGGAGTCCTACTCCCGGTGGGAGTAGGACTCCCCCTTGGCGCGCCCTCCTTGGCCGGCCGCCCCCTCCCCCTTGGCTCCTTTATATACGGGGGCAGGGGGCACCTCTAGACACACAAGTTGATCTTCGTGATCGTTCCTTAGCCTTGTGCGGTGGCCCCCTCCACCATAGTCCACCTCGATAATATTGTAGCGGTGCTTAGGCGAAGCCCTGCGACGGTAGAACATCAAGATCGTCACCACGCCATCGTGCTGACGGAACTCATCCCTGACACTTTGCTGGTTCGGAGTCCGGGGATCGTCATCGAGCTGAACGTGTGCTGAACTCGGAGGTGCCGTACGTTCGGTACTTGGATCGGTCGGATCGTGAAGACGTACGACTACATCAACCGCGTTGTCATAACGCTTCTGCTATCGGTCTACGAGGGTACGTGGACAACACTCTCCTCTCTCGTTGCTATGCATCACCATGATCTTGCGTGTGCGTAGGAGTTTTTTTTGAAATTACTACGTTCCCCAACAGTGGCATCCGAGCCTGGTTTTATGCGTTGATGTTATATGCACGAGTAGAACACAAGTGAGTTTTGGGCGATACAAGTCATACTGCTTACCAGCAAGTCATACTTTGGTTCAGCGGTATTGTTGAATGAAGCGGCCCGGACCGACATTACGCGTACGCTTACGCGAGACTGGTTTTACCGCCGTGCTTTGCACACAGGTGACTAGCGGGTGTCTGTTTCTCCAACTTTAGTTGAACCGAGTGTGGCTACTCCCGGTCCTTGCGAAGGTTAAAACAGCACTAACTTGACGAACTATCGTTGTGGTTTTGATGCGTAGGTAAGAACGGTTCTTGCTCAGCCCGTAGCAGCCATGTAAAATATGCAACAATAAAGTAGAGGACGTCTAACTTGTTTTTGCAGGGCATGTTGTGATATGATATGGTCAAGACGTGATGCTATATTTTATTGTATGAGATGATCATGTTTTGTAACCGGTTATCGGCAATCGGCAGAGCCATATGGTTGTCGCTTATTGTATGAAATGCAACGCCTGTAATTGCTTTACTTTATCACTAAGCGGTAGCGATAGTGGTAGAAGCAATAGATGGCGTAATGACAACGATGCTACGATGGAGATCAAGGTGTCGCGCCGGTGATGATGGTGATCACGACGGTGCTTCGGAGATGGAGATCACAAGCACAAGATGATGATGGCCATATCATATCACTTATATTGATTGCATGTGATGTTTATCCTTTATGCATCTTATCTTGCTTTGATTGACGGTAGCATTTTAAGATGATCTCTCACTAAAAATTATCAAGAAGTGTTCTCCCTGAGTATGTACCGTTGTGAAAGTTCTTCGTGCTGAGACACCACGTGATGATCGGGTGTGATTGGCTCTACGTTCAAATACAACGGGTGCAAAACAGTTGCACACGCAGAATTGTAACATCCCAAAATTCTAAATTTTGGAATGTTATATTAAATAAATAGTTTTGATTGTTTGTTTGATTGTTATCTGAATGATTGAGTGAAATTGAGTGAAATTCGAAACTTTTTGAAGGTTAAATGAGAGGGAATTAAAGGACTTTCCCAAACTTTCATTTTTCTTTTATGATCTCCGGGAATTCAAATTCTTTTCATCACAAAACCCTGGAGAGAAGATGACATGACTTCTTCCATTTATTTAAATGACAAGGGTATTGAAAATATTTTCCAATTCTGAAACTTTATGCAACTCAATGATTTTCACGGCGAAGATAAAATGACTTCTTCAAAACATATGAAATATGAGTTGGGAGTTTTAAAAGAATTAAATTCAAAGTTCTTTTGAATTTATTTCCAATTTGGAGTTATTTGAGTTTTATTGAAATTATTTTCTCCAAAACGAAATATATAGAAAATAGGGTAACATGATTCCCTACATCAGAAAATTGGAGAGAAATTAATTTGAAGTCATTTTGGTATTTTAAAATGATTTTTATTGGATTTTATTGGACCGGTAGCACTGTGTGAATTATTAAAATTTGTGTGTATTTTATTTGAAGCTAAAATAGTGTTCATGTTGTAGAAAATCTTTTTCTGAAAATTTTGATATATTATATGCCTATATAAATTTTTATTTATTTCTGTTTTGTTGTCTCTGTCAAAAAAAAATTTGTTATACCGCTTGCGGGCCAAGGGCCAAGGCCCAAGGCCAAGCCAGCGGCCGGCCGGCCAAGGCCATCCACCGCACGCACCTAGGGAGCCAGGGAGCCAAGGTTTCCTTTTCTTTTACAAATCCTAGTAGGATTTGATCCCGTTTCGTTATTCCGTTTATTCCGATTTGTTTCTAGATCTTTTCCCTTTTGTTTCCTAATCCTAGTCTATTTCTTGTCCCCTACCCAATTAAAGCCCTCCCCTCGCCACTATAAATACCCAAGCACCCCCCCCCCCCCTTCCAACACATCAAACCAACACCTCTCCTCTCCTCTTCTCTCCGCTCCTCTCCGCAGCAGCAGCAGTGCAACACCACCGCCGCCGCCAAGTGCCGCCGCCGCGCCCTCGACCTCTCCTGAGGTTTATATGGTCTCCTCTCCACCGTCCCGTGATCTCCTTTCCTCTAGGAGCAACCGCAACATCGGATCCGATCTTCTTCCCCAACTCTGACGACTACTCCGGTGAGATCCACGAAATCCCGTAATTCATTTTTTTCAGAAAATAGCAATCTTAGAAAATTCATATCTTTTAGAATTTTTAGTATTTTTGAGTGATTCCAATTGCTATGTGTCACAAATTTGCTGAAGTTTCTGTTAGTGTCTCTGGATTTCAAATTTGAGTAGTTTAAATTTGAATTTGATAAATTTTGTTCAGATTAGTATTTTGACCATAACTTGAGTTTAAAAATAGGTTTTTAATTAAATCTTTTTGCTCCTGGTCACTTGTGATATTTTTTAGCTGTAGGATTTAGTTTGGTAATTTTGGAGTATTTTAAATTAATTTTTAGTAAAAACAGTACTGTTTTGCTTATATAGTTGTTTTGGTTATGTAATGATTGTTTTAATTATTTTAGTTCATTCCTTTTGTAGATTTTCACTTGTTGTTATATGTTTATGTATAGCTACAGTAGATAAATTTTATAGTTATTTATTAGTGTTTAGCTACTGTTTTTGTAATTGCTTGTTTAGTTCATAGTGATAATGGATAAAAATAGTTTTATTAGTTTTAATAGTAATTCTTTTTCCACTTCAAGTTATATTGTTTTTGTTTCTGTTATTTGTGAACACATTAGTTGTTATATTTATTTAGTATAGTTTATTAATGTTTTAATAAATGATTTGCTGTTATAGTTGTCTTAGTGTTTTGCTAGTTGTTATATTTGTTCTAGTATTAACTAGATGGTTATAGTAGTTTTATTAGTTCTTTTTGTTAGTTATTAAATCAGTAATTTATTTTCTGTTATTTTATTAGATTTATATTTTCTTTGCTGTAGAAAAAAATATTAGAGTAATTTAGTGATGTTATGTTAAGATTTGTGTGAGTTGGTCACCATTAGTTTTTCCTTGTATTTTTCTTTCGAAGTTTTTCCTTTGGTTTTCGACTTGGTTTTCTTTGTTGCTTTTATTTTGATTGAGTATTGTTATGAATGATAGAATTGATTGCTAGGATGATTGCTTATATGATTGTCTGTTTAATATATATTTTCAAAGGAGTGACGAATAGTTCTACCAAGTCTTTATTCTGAGAGCGTTATTATCTTCATCAAGTAATACCAGGCAAGTTCACTTTGACCATGCTTTCATACCTATGTTTTTATTGTATTTAGTGGCATCTTTGTAACAACCCTCCAGTAGTGATATTGAATTCTTGTAGTTGAGTAGTATGCATGAGGTAGGAACCCATCACCCTGTTACCAAGCCCGGGACGTTATTTATTTTAATGCTACGCTATAGTAGACGGGGTTTGGTATGAGTGTTCGAGAGTGGTGTGAAGAAGGAGGACTCTACGTCAATGATGACAACTCCATGATGGCATCTGCAAGGACTGCATTTTCAAGGCCTCAAGACTTCAAGACTCGAGACAAGAATTCAATACACACTACTAGGTGAAGGACGGTTGACGGGCACCCTGGAGAAACCAGTTGTTGGCCGGGATGCATGGAGAAGTGCCATGACAGCTTGCGGAAAGCTTCACTCAGACTCAAAGAGACGGAAGAATACTTTGAAGGAAATATGCCCTAGAGGCAATAATAAAGTTATTATTTATTTCCTTATATCATGATAAATGTTTATTATTCATGCTAGAATTGTATTAACCGGAAACATAATACATGTGTGAATATATAGACAAACAGTATGTCACTAGTATGCCTCTACTTGACTAGCTTGTTAATCAAAGATGGTTATGTTTCCTAACCATGAACAAGGAGTTGTTGTTTGATTAACAAGGTCACATCATTAGTTGAATGATCTGATTGACATGACCCATTCCGTTAGCTTAACACTTGATCGTTTAGTATGTTAATGCTTTCTTCATGACCCATACATGTTCCTGTAACTATGAGATTATACAACTCCCGTTTACCGGAGGAACACTTTGGGTACTACCAAACGTCTGGCGTAATGGGTGATTATAAAGGAGTACTACAGGTGTCTCCAAAGGTACTTGTTGGGTTGGCGTATTTGAGATTAGGTTTTGTCACTCCGATTGTCGGAGAGGTATCTCTAGGCCTTCTCGGTAATACACATCACATAAAGCCTTGCAAGCATTGCAACTAAAGAGTTAGTTGTGAGATGATGTATTACGGAACGAGTAAAGAGACTTTCCGGTAACGAGATTAAACTAGGTATTGGATACCGACGATCGAATCTCGGGAAAGTAACATACCGATGACAAAGGGAACAACGTATGTTGTTATGCGGTTTGACCGATAAAGATCTTCGTAGAATATGTAGGAACCAATATGAGCATCCAGGTTCCGCTATTGGTTATTGACCAAGAATAGTTCTAGGTCATGTCTACATAGTTCTCGAACCGTAGGGTCCGCACGCTAAAGGTTTCAATGACGGTTATTATGAGTTTATGTATTTTGATGTACCAAGGAGTTCGAGTCCCGGATGTGATCACGGACATGACGAGGAGTCTCGAAATGGTCGAGACATAAAGATTGATATATTGGATGGTTATATTCGGACACGGAAAGGTTCGGAAGTTTCGGAGAAAACGGAGTGCCGGAGGGGTTACCGGAACCCCGGGAAGTTATGGGCCTTATTGGGCCAAGAGGGAGAGAGAGGCTGCACCAAGAGGTGGTGCGCCCCCCTCCATGGGGAGTCCGACTGGACTAGGATGGGGGCAGCCCCCTTCCCTCTCCTCTCCTCTTTCCTTCCCCTTCCCTCTTCCTAGTAGGACTAGGAAAGGGAGTCCTACTCCTACTAGGAGGAGGACTCCCCCTCCTTGGTGCGCCCCAAGGCTGGCCGGCCCTCCCCTTGCTCCTTTATATACGGGGCAGGGGGCACCCTAGAACACACAAGTTGATCTATGGATCGTTCCTTAGCCGTGTGCGGTGCCCCCTCCACCATATTCCACCTCGGTCATATTGTGGCGGTGCTTAGGCGAAGCCTGCGGACGATAGAACATCAAGATCGTCACCACGCCGTCGTCTTGACGGAACTCCTTCCCCGACGCTTTGCTGGATCGGAGCTCGGGATCGTCATCGAGCTGAGCGTGTGCCAAGAACTCGGAGGTGCCGGAGTAACGGTGCTTGGATCGGTCGGATCGTGAAGACGTCGACTACATCAACAGCGTTAATATAACGCTTCGCTTTCGGTCTCACGAGGGTATGTGGACGGACACTCTCCCTCTCGTTGCTATGCCATCACCATGGTCTTGCGTGATCGTAGGAAAATTTTTGAAATTACTCGTTCCCCAACAAAGGCATCCGAGCCAGGTTTTACGCGTTGATGTCATATGCACGAGTAGAACACAAGTGAGTTGTGGGCGATACAAGTCATACTACCTACCAGCATGTCATACTTTGGTTCAGCGGTATTGTGAGATGAAGCGGCCCGGACCGACATTACGCGTGACGCTTCGCGAGACTGGTTTCACCGCTGTGAGCACTCGTTGCTTAAAGGTGACCGGCGGGTGTCTGTCTCTCTCACTTTAGTTGAACCGAGTGTGGCTACGCCCGGTCCTTGAGAAGGTTAAACGGAGTCTATTTGACGAAATATCGTTGTGGTTTTGATGCGTAGGTAAGAACGGTTCTTGCTCAGCCCGTAGCAGCCACGTAAAACTTGCAACAACAAAGTAGAGGACGTCTAACTTGTTTTTGCAGGGCATGTTGTGATGTGATATGGTCAAGGCGTGATGCTATATTTTATTGTATGAGATGATCATGTTTTGTAACCGAGTTATCGGCAATCTGGCAGAGCCATATGGTTGTCGCTTTATTGTATGAAATGCAACGCCATGTAATTGCTTTACTTTATCACTAAGCGGTAGCGATAGTCGTAGAAGCAATAGTTGGCGAGGCGACAACGATGCTACGATGGAGATCAAGGTGTCGCGCGGTGACGATGGTGATCATGACGGTGCTTCGAGATGGAGATCACAAGCACAAGATGATGATGGCCATATCATATCACTTATATTGATTGCATGTGATGTTTATCCTTTATGCATCTTATCTTGCTTTGATTGACGGTAGCATTATAAGATGATCTCTCACTAAAATTATCAAGTAGTGTTCTCCTGAGTATGCACCGTTACCAAAGTTCGTCGTGCCGAGACACCACGTGATGATCGGGTGTGATAAGCTCTCGTCCATCTACAACGGGTGCAAGCCAGTTTTGCACACGCAGAATACTCAGGTTATACTTGACGAGCCTAGCATATACAGATATGGCCTCGAAACACGGAGACCGAAAGGTCGAACGTGAATCATATAGCGATATGATCAACATAAGATGTTCACCATTGAAAACTACTCCATCTCACGTGATGATCGGTTATGGTTTAGTTGATTTGGATCACGTGATCACTTAGATAACTAGAGAGATGTCTGTCTAAGTGGGAGTTCTTTAATAATATGATTAATTGAACTTAAATTTATCATGAACTTAGTACCGATAGTATTTTGCTTGTCTATGTTTACTGTAGATAGATGGCTCGTCTTTGTTGTTCCGTTGAATTTTAATGCGCCTTGAGAAAGCAAAGTTGAAAGATGATGGTAGCAATTACACGGACTGGGTCCGTAACTCGAGGATAATCCTCATTGCTGCACGTAAAAGTTACGCCCCGGAAGCACCGCTGGGTGACAGCTGCCGCAGATGCTTGAGCCGAAGTTGTGAGCGTCCGCAAAGCAGAGCTGATGACTACTCTATAGTTCAGTGTGCCATGCTTTACGGCTTAGAACCGGGTCTTCAACGACGTTTTGAACGTCATGGAGCATATGAGATGTTCCAGGAGTTGAAGTTGATATTTCAACAGAATGCCCGGATTGAGAGATATGAAGTCTCCAATAAGTTCTATAGCTGCAAGATGGAGGAGAATAGTTCTGTCAGTGAGCACATACTCAAAATGTCCGGGTATTACAATCACTTGAATCAACTGGGAGTTAATCTTCCGGATGATTGTGTCATTGATGAATTCTTCAATCACTGCCACCAAGCTACAAAGGCTTCGTGATGAACTATAATATGCAAGGGTTAGTAAAGACTATGCTCGAGCTCTTCGCAATGCTAAAAGCTGCGGAGGTAGAAATCAAAAGGAGCATCAAGTGTTGATGGTCAATAAAACCACTAGTTTCAAGAAGAAAGGCAAAGGGAAGAAGAAGGAACTTCAAGAAGAACAGCAAACAAGTTGCTGATCAGGAAAAGAAACCCAAGTCCGGACCTAAGCCTGAAAGCTGAGTGCTTCTCTTGCAAGCGGACTGGTCCTTTGGAAGCGGAACTGCCCCAAGTATTTGGCGGATAAGAAGGATGGCAAAGTGAACAAAGGTATATGTGATATACTTGTTATTGATGTGTACCTTACTAGAGCTCGCAGATAGTACACAGTATTTGATACGGTTCATTGCTAATATTTGCAACTCAAAGCAGAACTACGGATTGCGAACACCGGCAAAGGACGAGGTGACGATGCGCGTGGGAAAGCGGTTCCAAAGTCGATGTGATCGCAGATCGACACGCTACCTCTACATCTACCTTCGGGATTAGTTTTAGACCTGAATAATTGTTATTTGGTGCCGCGTTGAGCATGAACATTATATCTGGATCTTGTTTGATGCGAGACGGTTATTCATTTAAATCGAGAGAATAATGGTTGTTCTATTTATATGAATAATATCTTTTATGGTCATGCACCCTTGAAGAGTGGTCTATTTTAATGAATCTCGATAGTAGTGATACACATATTCATAATGTTGAAACCAAAAGATGCAGAGTTGATAATGATAGTGCAACTTATTTGTGGCACTGCCGTTTAGGTCATATCGGTGTAAAACGCATGAAGAAACTCCATCTTGATGGACTTTTGGAGTCACTTGATTATGAATCACTTGGCACTTATGAACCGTGCCTCATGGGCAAGATGACTAAAACACCGTTCTCGGTACTATGGAGAGAGCAACAGATTTATTGGAAATCATACATACGGATGTATGTGGTCCAATGAATGTTGAAGCTCGTGGTGGATATCGTTATTTTCTCACCTTCACAGATGATTTGAGCAGATATGGGTATATCTACTTAATGAAACATAAGTCTGAAACATTTGAAAAGTTCAAAGAATTTCAGAGTGAAGTTGAAAATCATCGCAATAAGAAAATAAAGTTTCTACGATCTGATCGTGGAGGCGAATATTTGAGTTCTGAGTTTGGTCTACATTTGAAACAAAGCGGAATAGTTTCGCAACTCACGCCACCCGGAACACCACAGCGCAATGGTGTGTCCGAACGTCGTAATCGCACTTTACTGGATATGGTGCGATCTATGATGTCTCTTACAGATTTACCGCTATCATTTTGGGGTTATGCTCTTGAGACGGCCGCATTCACGTTAAATAGGACACCGTCAAAATCCGTTGAGACGACGCCTTATGAACTATGGTTTAGCAAGAAACCAAAGTTGTCGTTTCTGAAAGTTTGGGGTTGCGATGCTTATGTGAAGAAACTTCAACCTGATAAGCTTGAACCCAAATCGGAAAAATGTGTCTTCATAGGATACCCAAAGGAGACAATTGGGTACACCTTCTATCACAGATCCGAAGGCAAAACATTCGTTGCTAAAAATGGATCCTTTCTAGAGAAGGAGTTTCTCTCGAAAGAAGTGAGTGGGAGGAAAGTGGAACTTGATGAGGTAATAGTACCAGCTCCCTTATTGGAAAGTAGTTCGTCACGAAATCAGTTTACGTAACACCTACACCAGCTTAGTGAGGAAGATAATGATAAAGATCATGAAACTTCAGATCAAGTTGTCACCGAACTTCGTAGATCAACGAGAACAAAATCCGCACTGAGTGGTACGGTAATCCTATTCGGAAGTCATGCTACTAGATCATGATGAACCTACGAACTATGAAGAAGCGATGGTGAGCCCAGATTCCATAAAATGGCTTGAAGCCATGAAATCTGAGATGGGATCCATGTATGAGAACAAAGTATGGACTTTGGTAGACTTGCCCGATGATCGGCAAGCTATTGAGAATAAATGGATTTTAAGAAGAAGACTGACGCGATGGTAATGTAACTATCTACAAAGCTCGACTTGTTGCAAAAGGTTTTCGACAAGTTCAAGGGGTTGACTACGATGAGACTTTCTCACCAGTGGCGATGCTTAAGTCCGTCCGAATCATGTTAGCAATTGCCGCATTTTATGATTATGAAATTTGGCAAATGGATGTAAAACTGCATTCTTGAATGGATTTCTAGAAGAAGAGTTGTATATGATACAACCAGAAGGTTTTGTCGATCCAAAAGGTGCTAACAAAGTGTGCAAGCTCCAACGATCAATTTATGGTCCAGTGCAAGCCTCTCGAGTTGGAATAAACGCTTTGATAGTGTGATCAAAGCATATGGGTTTATCTGAGACTTTTGGAGAAGCCTGTATTTACAAGAAAGTGAGTGGGAGCTCAGAGCATTTCTAATATTATATGTGGACGACATATTATTGATTGGAAATGATATAGAATTTCTGGATAGCATAAAAGGATACTTGAATAAAAGTTTTCAATGAAAGACCTCGGTGAAGCTGCTTACATATTAGGCATCAAGATCTATAGAGATAGATCAAGACGCTTGATTGGACTTTCACAAAGCACATACCTTGATAAAGTTTTGAAAAGGTTCAAAATGGATCAGGCAAAGAAAGGTTTTTACCTGTGTTACAAGGTGTAAGATTGAGTCGACTCAATGCCCGACCACAGCAGAAGATAGAGAGAAATGAAAGATGTTCCTATGCTTCAGCCATAGGCTCTATCATGTATGCAATGCTGTGTACCAGACCGACGTATGCTTAGCTGTAAGCTTGGCAGGAAGGTACCAAAGTAATCCAGAGTGGATCATCGGACAGCGGTCAAGAACATCCTGAAATACCGAAAAGGACTAAGGATATGTTTCTCGATATGGAGGTGACAAAGAGCTAGTCGTAAATGGTTACGTCGATGCAAGCTTTGACACTGATCCGGACGATTCTAAATCGCAAACCGGATCGTGTTTTTATTAAACGGTAGAGCTGTCGGTTGGTGCAGTTCTAAACAAAGCGTCGTGGCGGGATCTACATGTGAAGCGGAGTACATAGCTGCTTGAAGCAGCAAATGAAGGAGTCTGGATGAAAGAGTTCATTTCCGATCTAGGTGTCATACCTAGTGCATCGGGACCGATGAAGATCTTCTGTGACAATATCGGTGCAATTGCCTTGGCAAAGGAATCCAGATTTCACAAGAGGACCAAGCACATCAAGAGACGCTTCAATTCCATTCGGGACCAAGTCCAAGTGGGAGACATAGAGATTTGCAAAATACATACGGATCTGAATGTTGCAGACCGTTGACTAAGCCTCTTCCACGAGCAAAACATGATCAGCACCAAGACTCCATGGGTGTAAGGATCATTACTTTGTAATCTAGATTATTGACTCTAGTGCAAGTGGGAGACTGAAGGAAATATGCCCTAGAGGCAATAATAAAGTTATTATTTATTTCCTTATATCATGATAAATGTTTATTATTCATGCTAGAATTGTATTAACCGGAAACATAATACATGTGTGAATATATAGACAAACAGTATGTCACTAGTATGCCTCTACTTGACTAGCTTGTTAATCAAAGATGGTTATGTTTCCTAACCATGAACAAGGAGTTGTTGTTTGATTAACAAGGTCACATCATTAGTTGAATGATCTGATTGACATGACCCATTCCGTTAGCTTAACACTTGATCGTTTAGTATGTTAATGCTTTCTTCATGACCCATACATGTTCCTGTAACTATGAGATTATACAACTCCGTTTACGGAGGAACACTTTGGTACTACCAAACGTCACAACGTAATCGGGTGATTATAAAGGAGTACTACAGGTGTCTCCAAAGGTACTTGTTGGGTTGGCGTATTTGAGATTAGGTTTTGTCACTCCGATTGTGGGAGAGGTATCTCTAGGCCTTCTCGGTAATACACATCACATAAAGCCTTGCAAGCATTGCAACTAAAGAGTTAGTTGTGAGATGATGTATTACGGAACGAGTAAAGAGACTTTCCGTAACGAGATTAAACTAGGTATTGGATACCGACGATCGAATCTCGGAAAGTAACATACCGATGACAAAGGGAACAACGTATGTTGTTATGCGGTTTGACCGATAAAGATCTTCAGAGAATATGTAGGAACCAATATGAGCATCCAGGTTCCGCTATTGGTTATTGACCAAGAATAGTTCTAGGTCATGTCTACATAGTTCTCGAACCGTAGGGTCCGCACGCTTAAGGTTTCAATGACGGTTATTATGAGTTTATGTATTTTGATGTACCAAGGAGTTCGAGTCCCGATGTGATCACGGACATGACGAGGAGTCTCGAAATGGTCGAGACATAAAGATTGATATATTGGATGGTTATATTCGGACACGGAAAGGTTCCGGAAGTTTCGGAGAAAACCGGAGTGCCGGAGGGGTTACGGAACCCCGGGAAGTTATGGGCCTTATTGGGCCAAGAGGGAGAGAGAGGGCTGCACCAAGAGGTGGTGCGCCCCCTCCATGGGGAGTCCGAATTGGACTAGGATGGGGGCGCAGCCCCTTCCCTCTCCCTCTCTCTCTTTCCTTCCCCTTCCCTCTTCCTAGTAGGACTAGGAAAGGAGTCCTACTCCTACTAGGAGGACTCCCCCTCCCTTGGTGCGCCCCAAGGCTGGCCGCCCTCCCCTTGCTCCTTTATATCACGGGGCAGGGGGCACCCTAGAACACACAAGTTGATCTATGGATCGTTCCTTAGCTGTGTCGGTGCCCCTCCACCATATTCCACCTCGGTCATATTGTGGCGGTGCTTAGGCGAAGCCTCGCGACGATAGAACATCAAGATCGTCCACCACGCTGTCGTCGATTGAACTCCTTCCCGACGCTTTGCTGGATCGGAGCTCGGGGATCGTCATCGAGCTGAACGTGTGCCAAGAACTCGGAGGTGCCGGAGTAACGGTGCTTGGATCGGTCGGATCGTGAAGACGTACGACTACATCAACCGCGTTAATATAACGCTTCCGCTTTCGGTCTACGAGGGTATGTGGACGGACACTCTCCCCTCTCGTTGCTATGCCATCACCATGGTCTTGCGTGATCGTAGGAAAATTTTTGAAATTACTACGTTCCCCAACATACTTCATGACCGGAAGCTTACCTGTGCAACCGCAAGTCACTATGGGCTCTGGCTTGGTTGACCTTAGTGGTGACTCTGGCTGGGACGGTGCTAGCAGATGTAGAACTACGATAGGATTGGATGAGCACCGGACAGTGGTCAGGGGAACTCTTCGCAAGACCATGTTTCGGTCGTCTTGTTCTCAAACACCCTGAAGTGCGAGAACGTAAAAAGAGGGATCGAATCTTGCGGGTAAAGTGTACAAACCTCTGCAGAGGGTTAAAACCTAATCGATTAGCCGTGTCCCCGGTTACGGACAATTTGAGCCTCTGGACTTGGATTTATCTCGGAACTCTCAACACCGGACTGATAACTTAATTGTGGGCAACTTATGATGATTTTGGGCTACGAGACATCGGTTGGCGGAACCATGTCATGATAGAAAACTCCATAGTACAGATTTCATTTATTCCTTTGATGTAGGGAAAATAAAACCAGCTTTTACGCAAACAAAACTCAGATACAGAGCCACAAAGCCATATTGCATATAGTATAGTTTTATCATCTGTTTTCTCATGTTGTGATCTTCCGGTACATTCAATGTACTGACCTACATGGCTGCAACTTATCATGTTGCAGATACTTTCTTCCGACGAGTAAGAGTACAGTGCAGGGTTACGGTCTACACTCAACCTGCCGATGGCGTTGATGGGACTCCACACCGACTATTTGTTTCCGCTGAGTATTATGAGGTATATATCGTTTCGTTAATTATACATGTGATTGCACTTTGATATATACATTGATGTCTGTGTGTGCCAAACATCTTGATCCGTGGATGGCACAGAACACAGAGGCTTGACCGTCTGAGGTCGGGTCGCTACAAATATGGTATCAGAGCACATGTTGACTGTAGGACGTGACCCTAGAAATCGGAAAGCCCCTAGGACAGGAAATCTCTAAAACTTTATTTTCAAGAGGATCCTTTACTTCTCGTCTTTTCTGATTTTATCAAGTAGTCCCTCTGACCTCAAATAGTTAGAATATACACCTTTCCCTTTTGACCACACGGAAGATCAACTGAAGTCACTCCAAGAATTAAAGATATCGGACAGCTGATGACCTCTTCAAAGTAACAAAGGGTTTCACCATGCATTAGAAGAGTTGAAGCTGCAACAATTGAAGACTCCGAAGACTAGAAGAATTTGAAGAATCTGAAGAATTATTTGACCCTTAGAAGACCAAACCCCTGTTACATACTTACGTTAGATGCGACGATTTGTGAGCTGTCATTTGTTTGATGTTTTCCAACAGCCACAAAGTAAAACTTGTTTCTTCAAAAACTATTGTTTGTATTGTGTGTATATCCCTCCCCACCTCTCTCATATCTCATCCCAAAACTTTTGGACCCCATAGATGATGAATGAAGTTAGACTGATATTCTCTGGACCGAAGGCTCAGCCGGAGGCAGAGCTAAGGATTTGGAACATGGAGAATCACTTCGGGAGCAATTTGGTTTCAAGGAAGAATGAAGTATCGTACGCTCTTCAGTACTTTGAAGGAAGTGCTGCAACATGGTGGCAGATGCATCAAGCTATACAGGGATGGAATGGAGCAAAGACTTGGGAAGAATTCAAGAAGACTCTGACAAGATCTCGTCTTACCCGGAAGCACCATGATACACCAAGAAATAAACCTTGTGCCTGCAAGATTTGCGGAGAAATAGGACACACCCAGGAGGAACACAAGGATGGATGCCCTCATTGTGAGGAGAAACACCCAGTGAGGAATGCCCAACTAGTCGGTGACTTGTTTCTTGTGTGAAGGAACCACCCACTACCCGACCCAGTGTCAGATTTACCCCATGGTGCAACAAACTATTCAGGAGCAGGAAGAAGGAATGAAAGAAGCCCTCCGAGAAGTTATGAAAGAACCTGTGATGAAGGAATGTGTTGAAGACCCTGATGGAGAAGGGCTCAACAGACTTTACTCCAATGCCTGCTATTCATGTGGAGAAGAAGGACATTTTTTGCAATATTGCACCAAGGAAACAAAAGAGTACCTGGGATATTTTCCGACAGCAGAAGTGAAGTTTGACCCTCGGGAAATAGAAGCTCTGATGATTACAGAGAAATCCAGGAAGAGAAAAAGAAGGCAACCCCAGAACAACACAATTTTCGCAGAGAAGGACCTGAGTCATATTACTTGTTACAGGTGCAAGGATTTAGGTCATTACGCTAGTAAATGTCCAGAAAAGAAGCCAAGAATCCAAGGAGCCTACATAATCCCAAAGAAGCCCCGAGACATGTCGGAAGTCTTTTGTTTTCGCTGCAAGGAAGCAGGACATTATGCTACTAAATGTCCCAACAAGATGAAAGCTGGAGTTGAGTAGTTGGAATTTTGATATTGGAAACAAGAGTAATAGAAAGCAATTTCATTTTATGAGTACAATAAGTTGAGTTATGTAATGGGTGCTCGAGTTTGTAATGGATTCATGAAATCAATAAAGTTAAGGTGACATGTTTTCATATGTTTAATTGTAGGAGTTGTTACTCTGTGAACAAAGATTTTGACCATTTTCGAGGATATGAGAAATATGGTCTATGGATGGATTTGTGAATTTCATTTTAAGGGTGATAGTACCCTATGAAGAACACTAGACCAATGGAAATGGAAATGTGTCCCACAGGTTGGAGTTTGGAAAAAAATGAGTTGAAGTTTTATCTTTGATATGATGGTATTAAGAAATGAAATGTTATTGGATTTAAAGTGGTGTAATGTTGGAAAATGGAGCAATTGTAACTCCAAGGATGAGTGAAAGTGGTACAAGTGTTGAAGTGGGCTCATAACCCACAGGCCCAGGAAATTAATAAGGATCAAGTACCCACTGGAGAAAGAAATTTTGGGAATAGACTACGATTTGATCAACCGACGATTCTATAGGAGTTTACGCAAAACCTGAGAGTTGTTAAGGAACGATAGATGTTTGTTTGGCCTGCAGAATCAATGGATTTTTCCGAACTTGGTTCGTCGACAAGAGAAATTCTGCAATGCTTGTGAGCATGACCGAGTGTTAGAATGCGAGATTCGCTAAACCATGTACAAGGTAATGATTTGGGTGCGGGATGGATTGATCACCATACCGACTTACTCTTATTATTCGCTTTGCTATATGGGATGGTAAAATCTGAGTGACTTACCTATAGTAGAAAGACGACGATCAAAACCTTGTTTAAACCTTAGAAAGGTATAGGTATTTTTTTCCCTTGTACACGGCAGTTGTTGCCAACCGTAGGTTATACGGTGAGGTTCAACCCAGACCCATTTCCTGCAGGAGAAACCATAAATTGTTGACCACCATGAGATATCGATAGTTGTTTAGCATTGGCGCCAGACCTATCAGTTATGAAGACCCAGTCTCGGAATAACCTTACCAAGATGAAAGGACAAAAGAATTGAGGAAAAGGTTATGCCGCTACCGGAAGAGCCCGGAGATGAAATTTTCCGAGATCTGGGAAGACTGACACGGTCAAGAATGAGGATGGAGTATACAAGCATGGATGGGACCGTAACTATGTTTCTAAGGGTGGTAGCACCCCAGACCCCGGAGACGATCGATGGATTTTGAAGACCCCAAACCTAACCCATTTCTTTCTAGCCTCTTCGAATCTCGAGGACGAGATTCATTTTAAGTGTGGTAGATTTGTAACATCCCAAACTTCTAAATTTTGGAATGTTATAATAAATAAATAGTTTTGATTGTTTGTTTGATTGTTGTCTGAATGATTGAGTGAAATTGAGTGAAATTCGAAACTTTTGAAGGTTAAATGAGAGGAATTAAAGGACTTTCCCAAACTTTCATTTTCTTTTATGATCTCCGAATTCAAACTCTTTTCATCACAAAACCCTGGAGAGAAGATGACATGACTCCTTCCATTTATTTAAATGACAAGGGGTATTGAAAATATTTTCCAATTCTGAAACTTTATGCAACTCAATGATTTTCACGAGCGAAGATAAAATGACTTCTTCAAAACATATGAAATATGAGTTGGGAGTTTTAAAAGAATTAAATTAAAAGTTCTTTTGAATTTATTTCCAATTTGGAGTTATTTGAGTTTTATTCAAATTATTTTCTCCAAAACAAAATATATAGAAAATAGGGTAACATGATTCCCTACATCGAAAATTGGAGAGAAATTAATTTGAAGTCATTTTGGTATTTTAAAATGATTTTTATTGGATTTTATTGGACCGGTAGCACTGTGTGAATTATTAAAATTTGTGTGTATTTTATTTGAAGCTAAAATAGTGTTCATGTTGTAGAAAATCTTTTTCTGAAAATTTTGATATATTATATGCCTATATAAAATTTTATTTATTTCTGTTTTGTTGTCTCTGTCAAAAAAAATTTGTTATAGCCGCTTGGCAAGGGCCAAGGCCCAAGGCCAAGCCAGCGGCCGGCCGCCAAGGCCATCCACCGCACGCACCTAGGGAGCCAGGAGCCAAGGTTTCCTATTCTTTTACAAATCCTAGTAGGATTTGATCCCGTTCGTTATTCCGTTTATTCCGATTTGTTTCTAGATCTTTTCCCTTTTGTTTCCTAATCCTAGTCTAGTTCTTGTCCCCTACCCAATTAAAGCCCTCCCTCCCCACTATAAATACCCAAGCACCCCCTTCCAACACATCAAACCAACACCTCTCCTCTCCTCTTCTCCCCGCTCCTCTCCGCAGCAGCAGCAGTGCAACACCACCACCGCCGCCAAGTGCCGCCACCGCGCCCTCGACCTCTCCTGAGGTTTATATGGTCTCCTCTCCACCGTCCCGTGATCTCCTTTCCTCTAGGAGCAACCGCAACATCGGATCCGATCTTCTTCCCCAACTCCGACGACTACTCCGGTGAGATCCACGAAATCCCGTAATTCATTTTTTTCAGAAAATAGCAATCTTAGAAAATTCATATCTTTTAGAGTTTTTAGTATTTTGAGTGATTCCAATTGCAATGTGTCACAAATTTGCTGAAGTTTCTGTTAGTGTCTCTGGATTTCAAATTTGAGTAGTTTAAATTTGAATTTGATAAATTTTGTTCAGATTAGTATTTTGGCCATAACTTGAGTTTAAAAATAGGTTTTAATTAATTCTTTTTGCTCCTGGTCACTTTTGATATTTTTTAGCTGTAGGATTTAGTTTGGTAATTTTGGAGTATTTTAAATTAGATTTTTAGTAAAAACAGTACTGTTTTGCTTATATAGTTGTTTTGGTTATGTAATGATTGTTTTTAATTATTTTTAGTTCATTCCTTTTGTAGATTTTCACTTGTTGTTATATGTTTATGTATAGCTACAGTAGATAAATTTTATAGTTATTTATTAGTGTTTAGCTACTGTTTTTGTAATTTCTTGTTTAGTTCATAGTGATAGTGGATAAAAATAGTTTTATTAGTTTTAATAGTAATTCTTTTCCACTTCAAGTTATATTGTTTTTGTTTCTGTTATTTGTGAACACATTAGTTGTTATATTTATTTAGTATAGTTTATTAATGTTTTAATAAATGATTTGCTGTTATAGTTGTCTTAGTGTTTTGCTAGTTGTTATATTTGTTCTAGTATTAACTAGATGGTTATAGTAGTTTTATTAGTTCTTTTGTTAGTTATTAAATCAGTAATTTATTTTCTGTTATTTTATTAGATTTATATTTTCTTTGCTGTAGAAAAAAATATTAGAGTAATTTAGTGATGTTATGTTAAGATTTGTGTGAGTTGGTCACCATTAGTTTTTCCTTGAATTTTTCTTTCGAAGTTTTTCCTTTGGTTTTCGACTTGGTTTTCTTTGTTGCTTTTATTTTGATTGAGTATTGTTATGAATGATATAATTGATTGCTAGGATGATTGCTTATATGATTGTCTGTTTAATATAGATTTTCAAAGGGTGACGAATAGTTCTACCAAGTCTTTATTCGAGGCGTTATTATCTTCATCAAGTAATACCGAGCAAGTTCACTTTGACCATGCTTTCATACCTATGTTTTTATTGTATTTAGTGGCATCTTTGTAACAACCCTCCAGAGTGATATTGAATTCTTGTAGTTGAGTAGTATGCATGAGGTAGGAACCCATCACCTTGTTACCAAGCCGGGACATTATTTATTTTAATGCTACGCTATAGTAGGCGGGGTTTGGTATGAGTGTTCGAGTGGTGTGAAGAAGGAGGACTCTCGTCAATGACGACAACTCCATGATGGCATCTGCAAGGACTGCATTTTCAAGGCCTCAAGACTTCAAGACTCGAGACAAGAATTCAATACACACTCTTGGGTGAAGGATTGTTGACGGGCACCTGGAGAAACCAGTGGTTGGCGGGATGCATGGAGAAGCGCCATGACATCTTGCGAAAGCTTCACCCAGACTCAAAGAGACGGAAGAATACTTCATGCCCGGAAGCTTACTGTGCAACCGCAAGTCACTATGGGCTCGGCTTGGTTGACCTTAGTGGTGACTCTGGCTGGGGCGGTGCTAGCAGATGTAGAACTATGATAGGATTGGATGAGCACCGGACGGTGGTCGGGGAACTCTTCGAAGACCATGTTTGATCGTCTTGTTCTCAAACACCACGAAGTGCGAGAACGTAAAAGAGGATCGAATCTTGCGGGTAAAGTGTACAAACCTCTGCGAGGATTAAAACCTAATCGATTAGCCGTGTCCCGGTTATGGACAATTTGAGCCTCTGGACTTGGATTTATCTCGGAACTCTCAACACGGACTGATAACTTAATTGTGGGCAACTTATGATGATTTTGGGCTACGAGACATCGGTTGGCGGAACCATGTCATGATAGAAAACTCCATAGTACAGATTTCATTTATTCCTTTGATGTAGGGAAAATAAAACCAGCTTTTACATAAACAAAACTCAGATCTGAGCCACAAAGCCATATTGCATATAGTATAGTTTTATCATCTGTTTTCTCATGTTGTGATCTTGCCGGTACATTCAATGTACTGACCTACATGGCTGCAACGTATCATGTTGCAGATACTTTCTTCCGACGAGTAAGAGTACGGTACAGGGTTACGGTCTACACTCAACCTGCCGATGGCGTTTATGGGACTCCACACCCGACTATTTGTTTCCGCTGAGTATTATGAGGTATATATCGTTTTACGTTAATTATACATGTGATTGCACTTTGATATATACATTTATGTACTGTGTGTGCCAGCATACTGATCCAGGGATGGCACAGCAACACAGAGGCTTGACCTTCTGAGGTCGGGTCGCTACAAGAATACTCAGGTTAAACTTGACGAGCTTAGCATATAACAGATATGGCCTCGGAACACGGAGACCGAAAGGTCGAACGTGAATCATATAGTAGATATGATCAACATAGTGATGTTCACCATTGAAACTACTCCATCTCACGTGATGATCGGACATGGTTTAGTTGATTTGGATCACGTGATCACTTAGATGACTAGAGAGATGTCTGTCTAAGTGGGAGTTCTTAAGTAATATGATTAATTGAACTTAAATTTATCATGAACTTAGTACCTGATAGTATTTTGCATGTCTATGTTTGTTGTAGATAGATGGCTCGTGTTGTTGTTCCGTTGAATTTTAATGCGTTCCTTGAGGAAGCAAAGTTGAAAGATGATGGTAGCAATTACACGGACTGGGTCCGTAACCTGAGGATTATCCTCATTGCTGCACAGAAGAATTACGTCCTGGAAGCATTGCTGGGTGCCAGGCCTGCTGGTGATGCAACTGACGACGTTAAGAACGTCTAGCAGAGCAAAGCTGATGACTACTCGATAGTTCAGTGTGCCATGCTTTACGGCTTAGAACCGGGTCTTCAACGACGTTTTGAACGTCATGGAGCATATGAGATATTCCAGGAGTTGAAGTTAATATTTCAAGCAAATGCCCGGATTGAGAGATATGAAGTCTCCAATAATTTCTATAGCTACAAGATGGAGCAGAATAGTTCTGTCAGTGAACACATACTCAAAATGTCTGGGTATAATAATCACTTGATTCAACTGGGATTTAATCTTCCTGATGATAGTGTCATTGACAGAATTCTTCAATCACTGCCACCAAGCTACAAGAGCTTCGTGATGAACTATAATATGCAAGGGATGGACCAGACTATTCCCGAGCTCTTCGCAATGCTAAAAGCCGTGGATGTAGAAATCAAGAAGGAGCATCAAGTGTTGATGGTCAACAAGACCACCAGTTTCAAGAAAAAGGGCAAAGGGAAGAAGAAGGGGAACTTCAAGAAGAACAGCAAACAAGTTGATGCTCAAGAGAAGAAACCCAAGTCTGGACCTAAGCCTGAGACTGAGTGCTTCTACTACAAGCGGTGGACCTTTGGGCGGAACTGCCCCAAGTATTTGGCGGATAAGAAGGATGGCAAAGTGAGCAAAGGTATATGTGATATACATGTTATTGATGTGTACCTTACTAATACTCGCAGTAGTACACAGGTATTTGATCTGGTTCATTGCTAATATTTGCAACTCAAACAGGAACTACAGATTAGCGAAGATTGGCTAAGGATGAGGTGACGATGCGGCGTGGGAAATGGTTCCAAAGTCGATGTGATCGCGGTCGGCACGCTACCTCTACATCTACCATCGGGATTAGTTTTAGACCTAAATAATTGTTATTTGGTGCCAGCGTTAAGCATGAACATTATATCTGGATCTTGTTTGATGCGAGGCGGTTATTCATTTAAATCAGAGAATAATGGTTGTTCTATTTATATGAGTAATATCTTTTATGGTCATGCACCCTTGAAGAGTGGTCTATTTTTATTGAATCTCGATAGTAGTAATACACATATTCATAGTGTTGAAACCAAAAGATGCAGAGTTGATAACGATAGTGCAACTTATTTGTGGCACTGCCGTTTAGGTCATATCGGTATAAAGCGCATGAAGAAACTCCATACTGATGGACTTTTGGAATCACTTGATTATGAATCACTTGGTACTTGCGAACCGTGCCTCATGGGCAGGATGACTAAAACGCCGTTCTCCGGAACTATGGAGCGAGCAACTGATTTGTTGGAAATCCTACATACTGATGTTTGTGGTCCAATGAATATTGAGGCTCGTGGCGGGTATCGTTATTTTCTCACCTTCACAGATGATTTGAGCAGATATGGGTATATCTACTTAATGAAACACAAGTCTGAAACATTTGAAAAGTTTAAAGAATTTCAGAGTGAAGTGGAAAATCATCGTAACAAGAAAATAAAATTTCTACGATCTGATCGTGGAGGAGAATATTTGAGTTACGAGTTTGGTTTACATTTGAAACAATGCGTAATAGTTTCAAGCAACTCCGCCACCCGAACACCACAGCGAAATGGTGTGTCGAGCGTCGTGTCGTACTTTACTAGATATGGTGCGATCTATGATGTCTCTTACTGATTTACCGCTATCGTTTTGGGGTGATGCTTTAGAGACGGCCGCATTCACGTTAAATAGGGCACCATCAAAATCCGTTGAGACGACGCCTCATGAACTGTGGTTTGGCAAGAAACCAAAGTTGTCATTTCTTAAAGTTTGGGGTTGCGATGCTTATGTGAAGAAACTTCAACCAGATAAGCTCGAACCCAAATCGGAGAAATGTGTCTTCATAGGATACCCAAAAGAGACTGTTGGATACACCTTCTATCACAGATCTGAGGGAAAGATTTTCGTTGCTAAATTCGGATCCTTTCTAGAGAAGGAGTTTCTCTCGAAAGAAGTGAGTGGGAGGAAAGTAGAACTAGTTGAGGTAACTGTAACTGCTCCCTTATTGGAAAGAAGTCCATCACAAGAACCGGTTCCTGTGACATCTACACCAATTAGTGAGGAAGCTAGTGATATTGATCATGAAACTTCAGATCAAGTTTCTACTGGACCTCGTAGGTCTACCAGAGTAAGATCCGCACCAGAGTGGTACGGTAATCCTATTCTGGAAGTCATGTTACTTGACCATGGAGAACCTGTTGCGGAAGGTTTTTGACAAGTTCAAGGGGTTGACTACGATGAGACTTTCTCACCTATAGCGATGCTTAAGTCTGTCCGAATCATGTTAGCAATTGCTGCATTTTATGATTATGAAATTTGGCAAATGGATGTCAAAACTGCATTCTTTAATGGATTTCTGGAAGAAGAGTTGTATATGATGCAACCAGAAGGTTTTGTCGATCCAAAAAGTGCTAACAAAGTGTGCAAGCTCCAGCGATCCATTTATGGACTGGTGCAAGAATCTCGGAGTTGGAATAAATGCTTTGATAGTGTGATCAAAGCATATGGTTTTCTGAGACTTTTGGAGAAGCCTGTATTTACAAGAAAGTGAGTGGGAGCTCTATAGCATTTCGATATTATATGTAGATGACATATTATTAATTGGAAATGATATAGAATTTCTGGATAGCATAAAGGGATACTTGAATAAAAGTTTTTCAATGAAAGACCTCGGTGAAGCTGCTTACATATTGGGCATCAAGATCTATAGAGATATATCAAGACGCTTGATTGGACTTTCACAAAGCACATACCTTGATAAAGTTTTGAAAAAGTTCAAAATGGATCTGGCAAAGAAAGGGTTCTTGCCTGTATTACAAGGTGTGAAATTGAGTCAGACTCAATGCCCGACCACAGCAGAAGATAGAGAGAAAATGAAAGATGTTCCCTATGCTTCAGCTATAGGCTCTATCATGTATGCAATGCTGTGTACCAGACCTGACGTATGCTTAGCAATAAGCTTGGCAGGAAGGTACCAAAGTAATCCAGGAGTGAATCACTGGACAGCGGTCAAGAACATCCTGAAATACCTGAAAAGGACTAAGGATATGTTTCTCGTATATGGAGGTGACAAAGAGCTAGTCGTAAATGGTTACGTTGATGCAAGCTTTGACACTGATCCGGACGATTCTAAATCGCAAACCGGATACGTGTTTTTATTAAACGGTGGAGCTGTAAGTTGGTGCAGTTCTAAACAAAGCGTCGTGGGGGGATCTACATGTGAAGCAGAGTACATAGTTGCTTTGGAAGCAGCAAATGAAGGAGTCTGGATGAAAGAGTTCATTTCCGGTCTAGGTGTCATACCTAGTGCATCGGGACTAATGAAGATCTTCTGTGACAATACTGGTGCAATTGCCTTGGCAAAGGAATCCAGATTTCACAAGAGGACCAAGCACATCAAAAGACGCTTCAATTCCATCCAGGACCAAGTCCAGGTGGGAGACATAGAGATTTGCAGGACACATATGGATCTGAATGTTGCAGACCCGTTGACTAAGCCTCTTCCACGAGAAAAACATGATCAGCACCAAGACTCCATGGGTGTTAGAATCATTACTGTGTAATCTAGATTATTGACTCTAGTGCAAGTGGGAGACAGAAGGAAATATGCCCTAGATGCAATAATAAAGTTATTATTTATATCCTCATATCATGATAGATGTTTATTATTCATGCTAGAATTGTATTAACCGGAAACATGATACATGTGTGAACACATAGACAAACATAACGTCATTAATCAAAGATGGTTGTGTTTCCTAACCATAGACATGTGTTGTCATTTGATTAAAGGGATCACATCATTAGGAGAATGATGTGATTGACATGACCCATTCCGTTAGCCTAGCACTTGATCGTTTAGTATGTTGCTATTGCTTTCTTCATGACTTATACATGTTCACGTAACTATGAGATTATGCAACTCCGTTTACGGAGGAACACTTTGTGTGCTACCAAACGTCACAACGTAATCGGGTGATTATAAAGGAGCTCTACAGTGTCTCCGAAGGTACATGTTGGGTTGGCGTATTTGAGATTAGGTTTTGTCACTCCGATTGTCGGAGAGGTATCTCTGGGCCCTCTCGGTAATGCACATCACTATAAGACTTGCAAGCAATGTAGCTAATAAGTTAGTTACGGAATGATGCATTACGTAACGAGTAAAGAGACTTGTCGGTAACGAGATTGAACTAGGTATTGGATACCGACGATCGAATCTCGGACAAGTAACATACCGATGACAAAGGGAACAACGTATGTTGTTATGCGGTTTGACCGATAAAGATCTTCGTAGAATATGTAGGAGCCAATATGAGCATCCAGGTTCCGCTATTGGTTATTGACCGAGAATAGTTCTAGGTCATGTCTACATAGTTCTCGAACCCGTAGGGTCCGCACGCTTAACGTTACGATGACAGTTTTATTATGAGTTTATAAGTTTTGATGTACCGAAGGTTGTTTGGAGTCCCGGATGTGATCAGGGACATAACAAGGAGTCTTGAAATGGTCGAGACATAAAGATTGATATATTGGAAGCCTATATTTGGATATCGGAATGGTTCCGGGTGAAATCGGGATTTTACCAGAGCACCGGGGGTTTACCGAAACCCTCCTGAGGGTTATTGGGCCTTCATGGGCCCTAAGGGAGAAGAGGAGAGGAGGCAAGAGGTGGGCTGCGCCCCCTCCCCTCCCTAGTCCGAATAGGACAAGGAGAGGGGGGCGCCCCCCCCCCCCCTTTCCTTCCCCTCTTCCTCCTCCTTCCCCCTCTCTCCTTCTCCAACTAGGAAAGAAGGGAGTCCTACTCCCGGTGGGAGTAAGCCTCTGTAGCCACCAAAAACCAATCGGGACCCTGTTCCGGCACCCTGCCCGATGGGGGAACCCTCACCGGTGGCCATCTTCATCATCCCGGTGCTATCCATGACGAGGAGGGAGTAGTTCACCCTCGGGGCTGAGGGTATGTACCAGTAGCTATGTGTTTGATCTCTCTCTCTCTCTCTCTCTCTCTCTCGTGTTCTCTCTCCTGTTCCCTCTATGGCACGATCTTGATGTATCCCGATCTTTGCTATTTTAGTTGGATCTTATGATGTTTCTCCCCCTCTACTCTCTTGTGATGAATTGAGTTTCCCCTTTGAAGTTATCTTATCGGATTGAGTCTTTTATGAGAACACTTGATGTATGTCTTGCCGTGTTTATCTATGGTGACAATGGGATATCATGTGCCACTTGATGTATGTTTTGGTGACCAACTTGCGGGTTCCGCCCATGAACCTATGCATAGGGGTTGGCACACGTTCTTGACTCTCCGGTAGAAACTTTGGGGCACTCTTTGAAGTACTTTTATGTTGGTTGGATGAATCTGAGATTGTGTGATGCATATCATATAATCATGCCCACGGATACTTGAGGTGACAATGGAGTATCTAGGTGACATTAGGGTTTTGGTTGATTTTTTTGTGTCTTAAGGTGTTATTCTAGTACGAACTCTTTTATAGATTGATCCGCAAAAAATAGCTTTGAGGTGGTTTCGTACCCTACCATAATCTCTACATTTGTTCTCCGCTATTAGTGGCTTTGGAGTGACTCTTTGTTGCATGTTGAGGGATAATTATATGATCCAATTATGTTATTATTGTTGAGAGAACTTGCACTAGTGAAAGTATGAACCCCTGGCCTTGTTTCCTATCATTGCAATACCGTTTACGCTCACGTTTATCACTTGTTACCTTGCTGTTTTTATTATTTCAGATTACAAAAACCTATATCTACCATCCATATTGCACTTGTATCACCATCTCTTAGCCGAACTAGTGCACCTATACAATTTACCTTTGTATTGGGTGTGTTGGGGACACAAGAGACTCTTTGTTATTTGGTTGCAGGGTTGCTTGAGAGAGACCATCTTCATCCTACGCCTCCTACGGATTGATAAACCTTAGGTCATCCACTTGAGGGAAATTTGCTATTGTCCTACAAACCTGTGCACTTGCAGGCCCAAGAACGTCTACAAGGAGAAGGTTGCATTGTAGACATCAAAGGGAAGCAGACGAGAACGCAGAAACAAAGAGAGATAGGGAGACAGATCCAATCTCGGAGGGGCTCTCGCCCCTCCCACGCCATGGAGACCATGGACCAGAGGGGAAACCCTTCTCCCATCTAGGGAGAAGGTCAGGGAAGAAGAAGAAGGAGGGGGGCTCTCTACCCCTCGCTTCCGGTGGCGCCGGAACGCCGTCGGGGGCCATCATCATCACCGCGATCTTCACCAACACCTCCGCCATCTTCATCAACATCTCCATCACCTTCCCCCCTCTATCTACAGCGGTCCACTCTCCCGCAACCCGCTGTACCCTCTACTTGAACATGGTGCTTTATGCTTCATATTATTATCCAATGATGTGTTGCCATCCTATGATATCTGAGTAGATTTTCGTTGTCCTATCAGTGGTTGATGAATTTCTATGATTGATTTAATTTTCTTGTGGTTATGTTGCTGTCCTTTGGTGCCCATCATATGAGTGCGCACATGGATCACACCATAGAGTTAGTTGTATGTTGATAGGACTATGTATTGGAGGGCAAGAGTGACAGAAGCTTCAACCTAGCATAGAAATTGATGCATACGTGATTGAAGAGGGACCAATATATCTTAATGCTATGGTTGGGTTTTACCTTAATGAACGTTAGTAGTTGCGGATGCTTGCTAATAGTTCCAATCATAAGTGCATAGAATTCCAAGTCAGGGATGACATGCTAGCAGTGGCCTCTCCCACATGATACTTGCTATCGGTCTAGTAAAGTAGTCAATTGCTTAAGGGACAATTTCGCAACTCCTACCACCACTTTTCCACACTCGCTATATTCACTTTAGTTGTGTCTTTACTTACAACAGCCCCTAGTTTTTATTTACTCGCTCTTTACTTTCTTGCAAGCCTATCCAAAAACACCTACAAAGTACTTCTAGTTTCATACTTGTTCTAGGTAAAGTAAACGTTAAGCGTGCGTAGAGTTGTATCAGTGGTCGATAGAACTTGAGGGAATATTTATTCTACATTTAGCTCCTCGTTGGGTTCGACACTCTTACTTATCGAAAATTGTTGCGATCCCCTACTTGTGGGTTATCAGCGGGGCAGGGGGGCCTCTCTCCTCTTTTTTGCCTTTTCTTTTACTGCTTTTCTTTTTTCAGTAGCTTTTGCATTTTCTTTTAGCCACAAATGACTTTGCAAAAATATGTCACTGGCTAAAACAAATTAAAAGAAATATTGTGCACTGCCCCAAAAAGTTTGGAAGAAGTTTGAATTAGCTTGAATTTTTTTATAAATTAAAATGGCATTTAATCTATTGTTTTAGCCACTGATTGAACTAGTTTAGTGCACTTAAACACTTTGCAAAAATGTTGGTTCACCACCAATATTAACAAATGATTATTTGCCACATGATGAACATTTTAGTTTTCATGTCTGACAAATATGAATTTTTGACTTCAGATTGGAATTGAATTTGAATTGTGATTTGGATCAAGTGAAGATTAGCAACAGTAATGTGATGACATGGCACCTTTAACAGGGGATTACTGTAGCATGACACTGGGGGTGTTACAAATCTCCTCCACTACAAGAAATCTCGTCCCGAGATTTAAGAGGTAGAGTAAGGAGAGAAGAGTTGGCTATGAAATTCTAACGAATGTTCTTTTTCATGTTGCTCTCATTGAAGAGGTTGATCCAGAACATTGATGTCCTTAATTCGCTGCATCAGGGCATCATGATGAAGTCCTCATCCTTTCTTCAGAAACTCCATGTTACTTACGAATAGGGTATAAGGGGAAAACTATAAGGACGGATGTCTGAAAGGATTGGCATCCGGTAATTATCTCAAGGAAGGACAGTTTAGAAGTACCAGGAAACAAATCGAGAGTGCTATAAGGAGGTTCAACAAGTTTCAACCAGGTAGGCATCAAGCTGATGCATATAACAGGTGAGGAGGGGGTTCAGAGCACTGAAGAATAATGTTGCCGTTGATACCAGAATGAATCATGGTAAGGAAGTTAGCTCGTGAATTACCTACGAAGCCAAGTGCAAAGAATATTTCAGAATCAAGATTGTACAGGAGAGTCAGGTTTCAATCTTGTGGAACTGTGGGTTATGGGCCCACCTTGTGTGTTCAGAGTAGGGAGAGCGGCGACATCTTGCACGGATATGATAGCAAGGCATGTCATAGGATAGCATGTCAGTTATGTTGGCATCAACATTGGTACCAAGGGTGAGGGACAAAGAGAACCATTTTCTTGCTCGTTGGAATGAGGCAGACCATTAGGCAAAGTTCTCGTCCATCGGCGGTTACCGAAATGTCATCAACAATAATAACAGGGTGACACTGACAGAGTTGTAGACCGAGGTGTTTTCATATTAAGAGAATTAATAGTGCTTGGGTCATATAGACCACAATAAAGGTTAAACAACCAATGAATAGGAAAATGAAATTATCGGATTAAACAGACCAACGAAAAGGAAAATGTGTTGTAAGTGCATCTAGTGCCCCTTAGTGATCTTGGTGTATTGAAGACATATAGGTTAAGAAACTAATGTGTTTATGAGTGTACACAGGTCTATAAGTCTATGAGGAGTTTGATATTTACAAAGAAAGTCGACCCTAAAAATGAAGTTCTTCGATTTGAAGACTTTGATATTACAAGACTTTACAAGACTTTGAAAGTGAAGAAATTGGTGTGACCTTGAAGACTTGGTATTCATTTGAGGAACATGAAACGTGAAGACTTTTGTTTTCGTAGTTTCGTTTTCTCTTTCTTGAGTCATAGGAAACACCGTCTTCGTTAAAGGGGTCGAGGAAATACTAAGGAAAATTTTCCATGTGATGCTCAACTCAAAATCCTACACCTACCAATCCTTTGAGTGAAGCCTTTGGAAATCCCATACAGATTCAGTCAATTTCTTGATGGATGAGACGAAGTTCTTCAGTCCTTGAGGAATTTGTTCTGACCGAGGAGTTAGGAATTCGCCAAAGGCGGATTGCCTACATGAGGAACATGATAGCCCCGAGGAATTTGAGATTCAAATTTCCGACCGTTCTTGTCTCTTGCACCAGCTGTCCCAAAATATCTTATCCACCTAACGGTCATATCATTGAAGGGCATTTATGTCTTATCATGTCGGGCTGCTCCCTAGGCTATAAATAGCCGCCCCTACAACCACTAGCTGGTTGGCTGCTCCGAGAGAAACTTGACACTTGTCATTTGAGAGCAACCCATCCTCCGAGGACTTTGGCGAAAATCATCGAGTGAGGAAAACCCAAACACCAAACCCTACAAACCCAAAGTAATTGAGCATCATCAAGAGATTGATCCTGCGTGGATCCGACGCTTGTTACCTTTGAAGACTGTGCTTCTTCCAGACGGTTAGGCGTCATGGTCTAGAAACATCAAGAGGAATTGTGGATCGCCGAGTGACCAAGTCTGTGAAGGTTTGGAAGTCGCTGAAGACTTACCACGAGTGATTGGACGAGGTCTGTGACCTTAGTTCAAGGAGAATCTGGTGAGTACTTGGTGTCCTGAGCTGCGTGCTCAGCGACTGGGTGTCCGGGACTGTGTGTCCTCGAGTTTAAATACTCAGCCGCTCCAACCAGACGTACAGCTGAGGCAGTAGTTGGAACTGGTCTACCAAATCATTGTCTTCACCAACCTTACTGGTTCTATTTCCTCAACCCTCTCCTTTCCTCATTACTGTGTTGAGTGTTCATTCATATCCGTGTTTGAAGACTTTGACTGAAGACTTTCTCAATTTCCTCAGTTCAATTTCTTCAGTCTGTTTGTCTTCATCTTGTGCTATCCTGTGTTTACGCTTTCTATACTCTTTGATTGTCTTCATTTCATCATGATGACCATGCCCGCATTCTCTTATGCTTACTTCTGAGTACTTATTCCGCTGCAAGTAGTTCTTCGCTAAGGAATTTCCTCACCGGCAAATTCCTCATTGAAGAATTCATAAAAATCGCCTATTCACCCCCCCCCCTCTAGTCGATATAACGCACTTTCAATTGGTATCAGAGCAAGGTACTCCCTTGTTCTGTGTGATTTTGGTTTAACTACCTGGAGTTTTAGTTATGTCGACCGCAGGTATGATCATGGTCTCAGCAGGGTGTCCTACCTTTGATGGGACGGACTACCCCTACTGGAAGAACAAGATGCGAATGCATCTTGAGGCAATTCACAATGATCTCTGGTATGTTGTGGAAAATGGTGTTCCCTCAGTTACACCTTCTCTGAATGCTGCCGATGTGAAGAGATTCAAACAACTCGATTCTCAAGCGAAGAATATCATATGTGGCCATCTGAGCAAAGGACAATATGAAAGAGTGAGTGCTTTGGAAACTGCCAAGCTCATCTGGGACAGGCTGTCCAAAGTAAATGAAGGAGTCTCAACTCAGCATGATTCTTGAGTTGATGTTCTTCGCAATCTCTTCAACCGCTTCAAAAGACTCGACAATGAAAATGTTCAACAAACCTTCGATCGCCTCACCGACATCTCAAATGAGCTTCAAGCGCTTGGTGCCATCGACATCACCGACCATGAGGTGGTGAAGAAATTATTGAGATCGCTGATTCCTCATTTGATACTCGCATCGATGATACAAGAGCGTCTGACTACAAGTCACTTGATCCAGCTAATATCCTCGAGGCTAAATACTCATGAGTTCCACTTCTTGTGAAAAGAGAGATCTCTATGGTTCTAGCTATGGAAAAACACGTGCCACAAGGCCAAGGCTGTATCTCGAATCTGAGTGTGAAGACTCGGTAGTAGCCTTGGAGATCTGAAGAATTAAGCCAGAGCTAGCACTGCTCGTGAAGAAATTCCAAGTTCTCAAGGCGTGGTGCTTTGGAAAATCCTCAAGAAGCAATGATTCCTCATCCAAAGGATTATAAGAAGACTTTGCCACAAATGCAAGAAACCTGGTCACTACATTCAAGATTGTCCTCGATGGGAAAAGGAAATAAAGAAGAAGAAATACAAGGATTACAGTTACGATGACGCTAAGAAGAAGAAGAAATCGTCAAATCTTCATCATCAAAATCCTCAAAGCCCTCTTCTCACAAGAAAAGCAGCTCCAAGAAGGCTCGGGCATTCATTGGCAAGGAAATGGACTCTGAAGCTGAATCTGAGGAACATGAGGAAGAGGAGGCATCAGAAGAATCTGAGTCTGGTGTGGCGAGTCTAGCTCTCGCTACTGCTTTCGTCAGCAAGTCCATCTTCAACTCTGAAGAAAATGACCTCACCAACAAAGCTGATGAAGATAGTGATGACTACGCTCCCACCTATTGCTTCATGGAAAAGGGTGCCAAGGTACTCAAATATACCTCCTCTGAATCTAGTGAAAATGAATCTGATGAAGATCTAAAGCCCATTTACTCAAAACTTGATAAGATTGCTGTAAAACAACAAAGGGCTTTTGAAAAGGTTCAAAACATGCTAGATAAGAGTGATGATATGTTAGGTGAAGAAATGGATCGCACTAAAGCCCTGACTGAAAATCTTCATAGACTTCAGTCTAGGTTTGACAGCCTTCAAGGTCATCATAACACTCTCTTGTCTGATCATGAGAAACTTTCTTATGAATTTCTTCAAAGAAAGCAAGACCTTGAGAAGCTAAGAGTGAGTTATGAAGATCTTCAGAAGGAGCGTGATTCATTACTTGCTCAACAAATCAGCGCTTCTCAGGAAGAATTTGTTCCTCCATGCTTAAAGTGCATTGAGCGTGAATCGCTAATTCTTCACCAATGTTCAAATGCTTCAACTGTTACAAATTCTTCACCTGCCTCTGCTATCACTAATTCCTCATCTGAGGACATTGCTAGTATCACTGACGATGCAGGGCTGAAGGAATTGTACATGACAGGCATGTACAAAAGCCTCAAAGGGCATCAGACTCTTTGTGATGTGCTTAAAAAGCAGATCCTCAATAGGAACCCTAGGAAAGTGGGTATTGCCTTTGAGAGGAAACTCAATGCTGATGGAACATATTGGAAGCCTGAGCAGTATCCCAAAACATCATGGGTTGCTGCAAAGGGACCTCCAGTTGATCCATCTAACTTATCTGGCTTTACATGCGAATCTCCTCATTCTTCTGATGAGTCATTTGACTCCAACTATAAATTGTTCAAAAATCAGAATGGTGAAGTATTTGCTAGATATGTTGGCACTAACTGCAGGAACGGTTCCCCTATGAAGAAAATCTGGGTTCCCAAGAAGTGCCTTGAAAGTCTTGGTGAATGTCCTCATGACACCACACATGAAGAATAGGAACCCCAGATCAAACTCTTCATATGGACCAAATTCTTCATATGGATCCAAGTCCTCATACGGACCAAATTCCTCACGTGGATCAAATTCCTCAAAAGGATCAAAGTCCTCATATGATTATCATCGTGCTAACAACTTTGTTTCGCAGGGTAGAGCTAAGGGCTATGAATATGTGCATTATTCTTCAAACCAATATGTTCATAAGTCCTCGAAGAATTTCTCTGCTTATTCATATGCTTACCTAACCCTCTTATGTGAAAAGAAATGGATTGGCCTCTATGCCACCATTCTCATATGGTCCTCAGAGTGATGAACTCTTTGCCACCCCTTCAGATGTGGGTGGTGAAGAAAAAGAACTAACCTCTTCTGCAGGGTCAGGTCTCGGGCGTGCTTTAAGCGTCTGAAGAATTTCTTGGGGGCCGACAAAAATGCACGAAAGGGCGCAGGCTGATCATGATGAAATGAACTTTCATTTCACACGTCCTCATCTTGCTTATCTGTTATCTTTGCTGATGAAATTCATCGATGAACTTGATATCATATTCTTCACTAATGAAGTATATGAGATCGTAAGTTACACTAATTCATCTGCAGGATGATCAACCCAAAGCCACTGAGTGGGTTCTCGATAGTGGATGTACAAATCACATGACCGGTGACAAGAATCTATTGATGGATGCTCCTTATCACCGTCACATCTGAAGCATATCATCTTTGCTGACAAAGGCAAAAGTCAGGTATTGGGTCTTGGTAAGGTTGCGATCTCTAAGGACATACACATGGACAAAGTCATGCTTGTTGAGTCCTTAGGATACAACCTCATGTCAGTCTCAATGCTTTGTGATCTTGATATGGTTGTTATCTTTGGCAAGTATCGTTGTGTTGTGATTATGGAAGCTGACAATTCCAAAGTCTTCGAAGGCTTTAGGAGAGGAGACTTGTATATTGTTGATTTCTCTATAGGACCACAACAGTCGTGTGTCTACTTGCAAAAGCTTCAGAAGGCTGGCTATGGCATCGGCGACTTGGTCACGCAGGCATGAGGAATTTGCACACGCTTGCAAAGAAGAAGCATGTCATTGGCATTGAGAATGTAAAATTCCTCAAGGATCACTTGTGTGGAGCTTGTGAAGCTGGAAAAATGACCAAGGCCAAGCATCCAACGAAGACTATCATGACCACTACTCGTCCCTTCGAATTGCTTCACATGGACCTCTTTGGTCCTAATCATTACTCAGCAGTCACTAATGATGCATCTCTATATGGCTTTGTTATTGTTGATGATTACTCTCGCTACACATGGGTACACATTGTTACTTACAAAAATGAAGTGCAGGAAGTATTCAAACGATTTTCCTCGAGGGCTTCAACTAACTTTGGTGTGAAGATCAGACACATCAGGGAGTGACAATGGAACTGAGTTCAAGAATTCGGTCTTGATGCCTATCTTGATGAACTTGGTATTACTCATGAGTTATCTGCTCCCTATACTCCTCAGCAAAATGGCGTCGTGGAGCGCAAGAACAGAACTCTTGTTGAGATGGCTCGCACTATGCTTGATGAATACAAAACGCCTAGTCGTTTTGGATTGATGCAATTGATACCGCGTTCCACATCATCAACAGAGTATATCTTCACAAATTCTTCAAGAAGACTGCCTATGAACTCCTCACTGACAAGAAACCCAATGTGAGTTATTTCAAAGTCTTCGGTGCTAAATGCTGGATTAGAGATCCTCATCACAGTTCTAAATTTGCACCGAAAGCACATGAAGGTTTTATGCTTGGTTACTATCGTGGAATTGTCACGGCAGATGTCCTTAGTGTCAGGACTTAGTCGTGAGGCCAACGCATCTGTGTGGTAGCTTGAGAGGGGTTGAGCGGAATCGAGAGATGCAACACAAGACAGGGATTTAGACAGCTTGGCCCGGGAAACATCATCCGTAAAAACCCTACATGCTGTTTGAGGCTAGGTCTCATTATCATCACGAGGAGTCGCCAGAACCGGCTCTCCTCTTTGTGTCTAGCCCTAAGATTGTTTCTTCTTACTTGTAACTTGTCCCCTTTGGGAGCCCTACCTCTCCTTATATATGTTTGAAGAGGCGGGTTACATGTAGAGTCCAACTCGGACTTTAACTTAAACTATTCTAACTTATCGCCATGGGCTTCTTAACATCTTGGGCTTCATAACGTCTTGGGCTTCATAGCCCTGACAACCCAGTTATCACTGTTTGCGGTTTAACATTGTGCGCGGTTTAACATTGTCCGCCGGTTTAACATTGTCTGCGGTTTACCACCAGCCGTGTCGTGGAATTGTCACGGCAGATGTCCTCGTGAAAGGACTTAGTCACGGGCCATCGTGCGGGTTAACAGAGGGGTTAAGCGGACACAAAGACACGAGAGTTATACTAGTTCGCCCCTTCGATGAAGGTAAAGCCTACGTCTAGTTTGTGATGGGATTGATGTGATTTGGCGACTAGGGAGCAATAGCCGCCTAAGCCTCGAATTATCTGTCCCTAAACCGCCGGGTCGCCCCTTATATACACGGGTTGGCCTTGGCGGTCTCTGAGTCCCGAGGCCGGCTCATACAAGTGTCCGGCTCGGTCTCTCCTTTCTCTTATCTTACAGCACAAGTTACATGGTTAAGGCGGTTTACCATTATGAGCCCTAATCCGCCCCTGGGCTCCGGGCCTCATGCCTTCGTGGGCCCTAATTATGGACGAGGGTAAACCGGCCCCTTCAGGGCGGTTTATATTCAGTAGTTATATCCCCAACATTAGGCCCCAGATTGACTTGAACCGGTTCATGTTAATCTTCAACATCTTAGGAAACTCTGAATATCTCCCTTCATATTTCGTAAACCGCCATCTGCTTGAACCGCCGTGACGTCATCCTCCGACCACAGCAACGGGGCACCTTGACGTCATCCTTATTAAAGAAACCCAAACAGTAAGATTCCCTTCATTTAATACTATCCCGGAAATCGAGGCGACCGCTGCGCCGTCCGCCGCTTTTAACTCCTCGATTCTCGCGCTTGTCAATTACTCCGTTTCTTTATAAATAGACCGACGGGCCCTTTCTCTTCTTTCTTCTTTCGCGCTTCTTCTTCCTCGCGACGCTCCAGCTCTGAAGCTCCGCCGTCGCCTCCGACCTTCGAGCGCCAGCGTCGGCCCAGGCGCTACATCAACCTGATTGTACCAGAGGCTCTCGGCGCTCCTCCGTTATTCTGCGCGCGGGTAAGGCTCCTCTTCAAGCCCTAGATCCGCATCTGAAGGTTCCTGTTCATCTCGTAGTTCATAGGCGTTCATCCTAGTTTCCTCATACCTGCTCTGCCATGGCCGTATTATTCAACCGTAGTATACATCCTGTATGGCGACTGCTCCGCCGTCAGTTTAGTTCTTTGTACACCTTTCTTTTTGTTCAGACCCTCTTGTTTAGAACGCACGAACTTTCCTGCCCTTTATAAGGCTTGCATAGGTCGCAGAATTTTTTCTTACTGAATCTTCGGTAGATCCAAATTACCTCCATTCGCATGCGAAACCTGTTTCTGTCCACACTTAGCAGATTTTCCAGTTCTGTCTCTTTGGGCGGTTTGACTTTTGATAGCTAATCCGCCATACTCCATTAGTCCTCAGTTAAACCGGAATTGGAAACTGGCTGCTGAATTGCCGGTTTAATATTGTATAATGTGTCTGAACCGTTAACGGTGAATCGTTTTTCACCTTTCCTTTTGCAGTTTCGTCTTCCGGAATGGCGAAACAATTCTCAGCTTGCAATTGGGTCCGGTCCAAGATCACTGAGACGCAACTCAACGGATACGTCACCACTGGCGCTTTAGCTTCCAAAAATGTCCTCCATTGGCGGGTTCCCGATGCCGAATGCCCTCCCGATCCGCAAGAAGGAGAAGTAATTGTGTTTATGTAGCACTTAGACCGGGATTCTGCCGCCGGATCAAAATTCTTCCGGATGTCCTTGCAAGTTTTCAACTCCATCCACAGGATATTGGTCCGAACTCGTGTCAAATATATGCAATTTCCAAGTTTTCTCGTGAAGTCTATCTTCAAGAAGAACCATCGTGGAGCTGTTCCGGATTTCTTTCACTTGAACAGCCGTGCAGAATTTTGGATGTTCTAACACGGAGCTGGGCGGCGTTTCAATCGAAAAAGGAAGGAAGTAGACTTTCCTCACGCCAAACGCCATAGCCATCCGAAAGATTGGAACCAAACCTGGTTCTACTGCCGAAATACTGCTCCTAACAACGAGAATCCTTTGCCGGGTTACCGCCCTCACCGGCTTAGCAACCATCACCCGTTGCCTTTACGCTTGACCGCCGCAGAACGGAAGAATTTTGCGCCTCAAATTATCAAACTCCGGGCTCTAATGGCCAATGGCTTAACTGGTGTGGACCTTGTGCGATGTTGGGTTTCTTGGGGCATCTTGCCATTAAGCCGCCGCCCCGGATTGATGCACGAATACACTGGCAGCGTCCAAGACCCTCAAAGACGTCACGAGCTACCAATAACTGAGCTTGAAGTCACTGAGACAGTGAAGAGGATGCTTGATGAACCAATCTCTCTCTGCAGCCAAATCGGGTTGGCCCCATTCTGTGTTGCCAACAAACCGCCTGCGGTAAGGCTCCGCTCACCGCTCTTCTGATATTAATGCCTTATTGATATATATTAATCCTTGTTACCTCTCAGGCTAACAGCACCTTCTGGAAGCGGACCAAACCGGCCCGGGCTCCGCGTGTAAAGTCCAAGACCACCAAGAAGGCTGGCAAGAGGAAAACCGCCGAGTCTTCTGATCCGCCGGAAGAAGAAGATTCAGAAGCTGAGGTAAAGCTTGATTTATCTTGTCCCTTTTTATTCTTCCTTTTATTGACAATTTTAACTCCCAGGATGATGCTGAAGCCAGTCATGCCGACCCTGTTGAGGTAATCTTTCTTTCTTCCGAATCCGATCTCGTGCCGGTTAAAAGAATTCGCCGCACAGTCCGGAAAGTGAAAAAATCTCATTCCTGTGCTCATTTGAATCCAAACCTTTCCTTGAAGACACAGCAGGCTGAAGAGCGCCGTACGACCCGGCACAGTGGTCAACAAATTACATCGTCCGGTTTACCAGATACACCAACCCGGAAGCATCGTCCAGAGGTGATTTGTTCTCCTGAAAAGCGTTATCCTTTGAAAGGTTTCTTCCGATGTCCTCTCAATCCGTCTGACCCAAATTATCAGGCCTCTTCCAACTCATCTGGCGGTTCATCAACCACTCAACTGCCTCCGCTTAAAGTTGCTGCGGGGTAAGCACCATACTTCTGCCAAGTCAATCCGGTTTATAGTTGCGTTGGTTGGTTTATCTCACTCTAATTCTGAACATTGCAGCACCAAGGCTCGCTTGAGTAAAAAAGTGAAAACCCTTGATCCTACTGCGGATGTTGATCCGGAGAAGATCCCAGAGCAGCATGGCGAAAATCCTGAAGTCGCTAAAAATAGTTCTGCCGGGTTGAACCAAGACGACAACGCTGATCCGCCAGAAATTGAACCGGATGCCCAAGTGGAAACCTCACATCCTGCTCCACCGAGTCCGCCACGCAGGCGGGTCGTAATTGTTGAACCGCCGAGCGGAGTATGAAAACACCAAGCCCAAAGAAGACCGCCAATCTGGCCAGCCCGCCAAAAAATGATGACGTTATAGTGGCGGGCACTGCTACACCACCCCTAGCCAACCGGTCGCTTTAGCAAAACACAGCACCAAGGAAGAGTCTACTACCATGAGTAAAGAGAAGGGGAAAACTGATCTGTCAGCTTATGACAACCTCTCTGCCCAAGAACTTCACTCCGGCTTTCTGAACCGACTCTACACAAGTCGTAACTTCGAAGCCGGTCTGGTAAATCGTATGAAGGAACGCTATGAGGTAAGAAGTTATGCCTCTCTTGTACGTTTGCTGTGTAGTAGCCCCCAAGGGTCGGTTCAACTTAGCATAGTTAAACCGGGACTTAACTTTGTATAGAACCCATACGCCTTAAACTTCAGTGCTGTAGCCCTCAAGGGCCGGTTCAACTTAGCATAGTTAAACCGGGACTTAATTTTTGTATCCCCATAGCAAACTGAGATCAACTAGCCATTAGCCCCCAAGTGCCAAGTTGAATACTTGTATTGAGCTTGGGACTTTATAATGAAACAACTAACGTGCTCCATTTGTTATCAGAGTGAGATATACCAGCAAACCGTACAACTCAAGGACCTTCGTGCCAATCTGGAGACTCAACAAGCAGAAACCATCAAGGCCAAGGATGAATTGAAAACCGCCTTGGCCACTATGGAACAGCTCAAGGAGTGGTATAAATCCGAGCAGGCCAACTGGGACACCGAGAAGTCCGGTTTGAAAAAACGGGCAGAAGATGCTGAAACGGCTCTTAAGCCGGTGACAGAAGAGCTCACCAGACTAAAGCGCCAGATTAACGCCATGACCTCTGCCATCTTTGGTAAGAGATTTTTCACTGATTACCATTCTGTTTTGATATTTCCGCCGGTTTAACCTGAGCTATGCGAAACCGCACAGGAAGCGTATTGCTCATCAGGCTCGATGTGCGGAAGAAGCTCAAGGCCGCCTACACGCTGATTGAGCAGCTGTATACCGGCGCCCAGCGAGTCATATGTGCCACATCGTACGACAACACAGCTCCGTCCTTGATCAAAGATACACTTTGGGCGGCTATCCATGATTCGGCACAGCTTGAAGAGTTGAAGCGATCCGCGGCCCGGCTGGCACTTTCTCGGCTCTAACTCGCGCAAAGGCGTGGATAGCGGACCTTGATCCGGTGACATAGCCAAGGGTTTCCCAGCGCTCAAGAGAACGCGGCGAAGCCTTTGATAATAATGCCTCAAACGAATAACAAAGGAGATCGTCCACCGGCGAGTCAATCGGCAGCGAGGCCAACTGGCGGTTCACCGCTCTTTCTACGATCACGAACAACAAGCGGGTGGAGTTTGTCATTCCGTAAGTGCGAGCCTTGTTCCTCCAATCCGTAAGCACACTTATGCCCCCGACGTTGATCCGCTGAGCTTATAAGTGAAGAGGCTGTCTTCGGGCCTTAAACCGGATTGACTGGTCTACCAATGACTTCCGCCTTTGGGTGATGAAGAGGAAGAAGTTGAACCGACGCCAGACGCCTCTTCCTCCGTCAACCCGGCGAGGAAGCTTAATCCGTCAAGCCGGTGATGCATCGAAGCTGCTAGTCATAACGCCATGCGAAATATCGGGCCTTGGAAGGCTTTGTAATAGAATAGCCAGCACTTTGTTTTTGAACATGCCTTTATGCCCTCGATCCAGTAACCTTCACGGAGGTGCTGATACTTTTGATTGAATAATTGAAACCTTCAATTTATTTTGCTGCAATCACAAATTCTTAAACTGCCACGGCGGCTTGTGTCACCAACCGGCTTGTGACGCTATATACTTATATAAGAAAATATTGATGTATATGATCAAAACTTTGTGATACAAAAATACCTGCCAATGTCGGGCATGCGGTTATTGAGCCAACCCTTGAAGCGGAGGTTGCATAAACCATTACCGTCAAAGGAGACAACAGCTCCTAGCTTTAGAATGCCGGTTTACCAGGTAAACCATGCCGGGTCATGTTAAGCCCCCTGTTACTCCATAATGGGATGTTTAACAGGAAAAAAACAAACCGGAAAAGTTATCTCCGGATTAAACAATAAACCAAATTCCGTCAATGGACTGGTTGAACCGATTTAAATGACAGTTATAAGAGAAATAGAGGAACATAGGCAATGATAAAAACGTTTACCACAAGAGGCTTTACTGAGCCGATCAGATGGCGTTACCATGGTCGGACACGACCAAGCTCCCAATAAGGTGTAGCTATGGTTCAAGTCAGCCAGGTCCCCAACCGAAACCGTGGCATTATGCCGATCAAGTGGCGTGGCAATGGTTGGGTTCGACCAAGCCCCAAGTGACTCTATGACCTTAGGCCGCCAAGAGGCGTGATGGTTCAGATGTGACCATGTCCCCAAGTGATCTGGTGGCTTTCGCCCATCAAAAGGTGTTGCATTGGTTCGGACACGACCAAGCCCCAGATGACATAAAAACTTCAAAAGCAAGATCAAGGGATAAACCGAGGCTGCTTTGAGACAACAACTCCATGTACCCAAACCGATTTTTACGAGCGGATACCCGCTTTAGCCGAGGCTCCAGTTTATTGCTTTTATTCATAATATATACATTGTCATAATATGTACATAAGTAGAGCCGATGGCTCAGGTATAATAAGGCCGAAGATGAGCTATGTTCCATGGCCTGTTTGTAACGCCCCGGATTCGATGCGCCAGGTGTCCGCCAGTTATTCGCCGTCGTTGCCATGTCATTTGCTTGCGTGTTGCACTTTGCCATGTCATCATCTGCATTTCATATCATGTCATCATGTGCATTTCATTTTGCATACATGTTCGTCTCATGCATCCGAGCATTTTCCCCGTTTTCCGTTTTCCAATCCGGCACTCCTATGTCTCCCGGCGCCCCCTTTTACCTCTTTTTCGTATGCGGGTGTTAAACGGTCTCGGAATGGACCGAGGTTTGTCAAGCGGCCTTGGTATAGCACCGTGAACCGCTGTCAAGTTTCGGATCATTCGAGGTCGTTTGGTACTCAACGGTTAACCGGTAACCGCAAAAGCCTCTTTGTTTGCAGCCCAACACCCTTTCTAAGTGGCCCAAAACCCACCAAACTCCCCTCCATGCTCTCCGTCGTTCGATCACGATCGTGTGGCCGAAAACCGCACCTCATTTGGACTCTCCTAGCTCCCTCTACCTATATATTGCCTTCCCCCTCCAAAAATTCGCGGATGAATCCACCTAACCCTAGTCCCTTTCGTCCTCAACACACGGGACATGTCCGCAGCAGCGCGCTCCGCCCGCCGCCCGCAGCCAATGGGAGGCTGCCACGTGGCCGCCGCCGCCCCACCGCCGCCTGGCCCATGGAGCCACGGCCGCCCGCCCGGGCATGACAAGCCCAGCCTGCCTCAACGCCGCCCGAGGTTCTCCGCCGCCGTCAGGCGCCCGCCGCCGCCGCCGCCCGCGTGCGCCGTTCCGCCACCGCCGTCGCCGGCCGCCGCCCTTGCACCGCCAACCTGCCACCCCGGTGCCCTCCACTCGGCGCTGCCCGTCGCCCGACCCTCGCCCCTCGCCGGGCGGCGACCCGCCAGCCGCCCTGCTTTCACGCCCGCACAGGCGCCGCCGTCTACACCATCGCCCGGCCCCCTCGCCGCGGTCCCGCTCCGGCGAGCTTCGCCCTCGCCTCTCCGGCCTCGCCACCCGGATCCGGCGATCCCCATCAACTCCGCCACCATCACATCCATCTCCGACGTGCCTCGTAAACCGTGCGAATCTGGATCCAAGGTTGACCCCGAGATTTTTGCCTAAGTCCCGATTCTGTCAATATTTTATTGCATTTTTCATCGCATCATATCTCTGTCAGCGTTGCTCCGTTTTGTGCGTATAATATGTCAAAATGTTCGCCTCGATGAGTAGACCATTTCATCTCATTGCATCATTTTCATTTGAGCTTATCTTGATGCCCGAAATGCTGTTAGAAGAGTGCTATGTGATGTTAGTTTCTGTTTCTTAACAGAACATGCACTTTTGTTATTTTTGCTATGATTGATGTGTGCACCCTATGAATTTGAGTCCTACATGTGTTTTGTAATATGCCATGCCATCTTTCCAGGCGTATATGCCATGTATTTTGGTGACCTATGTGGTGACTAGCACAAGCATGCAAAGTAGGCTTCCTGATGTTGTTGTTTTCAGCCCTGTTTTGCTGATATTTTGATGCCATGTTAACTTGATGCTACCAAGAGATCCATGCATATTTTGAGATACTTCAGTAAGGATGTTTTGTTAAACATGTCTTGCTCTATCCATCCATGCCCTTGTTTGCAATTATGGGGTGCCATAGCTTGAGGCAATTGAGCTCTACTTTTGCTTCAAAATGTTTCCTGGCAGATTGTTTACATGTTATTCAATTTTGCCAAGGTTGTTGTAGTTGATCCAAGCAGGCTATGTTGTTGTTCTTTCCATGTATAGCTTCTATGCCATGTATTCTTACCTTTGATTGCCTTGCCATGCCATGTATTGCTCTGTGGTGAGTGGTTCAAGCTCACCAACATGCCTACTTATCGTTGTTCCTGCCATGTATGAATCTGTAATATAACTTGCCATGTTTACATGGGTGCCATCATATCTTCTGGTCCTTTTTGGCTCATGGTCAGTAAGGGACTTCTGTTATATGCTTTGAGTAGATTCATGCCATGCCTTTGTTTGCCATGATAAGTTCCTGTAACATGTTGTTTCATAGCTCTAAACATTGCAACCTGATGTTATTTCTGCTAAAGTCTGAAACTGTTATTACTTGCAATCTTGCCATGTCATTTTGAGCATGTTCTAGTGATTTCTGGAGATAGCTCAGTGTTCATGTTTTGTAATGCTTTACCTGTACATCATGCCCATGCCTTTTGTTTTCTTGTTGAGGTCCTGTAGCATGTTGTTTTGATGCTTGCAATATGCCTACTTGTTGTTATGGGCAGATTGTTGTTATGACTTGTATAGGGTGTATGTGTTGAACCGTTGCTTCGTTTTGAGTGTGCTCTATATGAAACTTGCTTTATTTTGCATGTAGCTTCATATTATCATTTTGCATCCTTGTTTTGAGGTGTTTGCTTGATGTTTGTATGCATTTTACATCAATGCCATGCTTATCTTGTTTTGCTCATATCTTCTAGACCGTAGCTCCGAATTAAATGAACTTTATATGTAACTTGACTAGAATTTCATGTAGATCATCGTGGTGCATCTTAAATTGCTGTTTAACCACTTGAACATAAGGTTTATTCAGATCTGGACCAATTTCGAAATTTTGCATATGAGGACTTACCGGAATTGTTATATGTTGTCTCCGGCCTCATTTAAACTTGCTTTGATGTGTTGCTCTTGTTTGCATTATCTCTTGCCATGAGTAGCTTCATGTAGCCTTGTCATGCATCATGCTTGGTTGTGCATCATGTCTTGTTCATGTGTGGTGTGTTTACTATGTTGTGTGCTTCTTCTTGTTAGTTCTGTTTGCTATGCGATCGTGAGGATTCGTTCATCTCGCTGGTTCGGCTACTTCCGTTCGTCTTCTTCATGGACTCGTTCTTCTTCCTTGCGGGATTTCAGGCAAGATGACCGCTACCTGGATCTCACTACTATCATTGCTATGCTAGTTGCTTCGTTCTTTCGCTATGCTGCGCTACCTATCACTTGTTGCTCAAGCCTACCTATTTGCCATGTCAGCCTCTAACCTTTTGCACCCTTCCTAGCAAACCGTTGTTTGGCTATGTTACCGCTTTGCTCAGCCCCTCTTATAGCGTTGTTAGTTGCAGGTGAAGTTGAAGTTTGTTCCTTGTTGGAACATGGAGATGTTGTTCCTTGTTGGAACATGTTTACTTGTTGGGATATCACAATATATCTTATATTATTAATGCATCTATATACTTGGTAAAGGGTGGAAGGCTCGGCCTTATGCCTGGTGTTTTGTTCCACTTGCCGCCCTAGTTTCCGTCATATCGGTATTATGTTCCCGGATTTTGCGTCCCTAACGCGTCGGGTGATTTATGGGACCCCTTGACAGTTCGCTTTGAATAAGACTTTTCCAAAAAGGCCCAACTTTGGTTTTACCATTTGCCTCACCACCACCTACTTTTTCCCTTGGGAGTCGCTCTCTCGAGGGTCATCTTTATTTAGCCCCCGGACGGTGCTTCTCTAAGTGCTGGCCCGAACCGAGTAGATCATGGGCCCCTCGTGGCAACTCGAGGTTTGGTTTTACTCGTGGGATGTCTCATCCGTGTTGCCCTGAGAACGAGATATGTGCAGCTCCTATCGGGATTGTCGGCGATCGGGCGGCTTTGCTGGACTTGTTTTATTCTGTCGAATGTCTTGTAGCCGGATTCCGAGACTGATCGGGTCTTCCGGGAGAAGGAATATCCTTCGTTGATCGCGAGAGCTTATCATGGGCTAAGTTGGGACACCCTGCAGGGTTTGAACTTTCAAAGCCGTGCCCGCGGTTATGTGGCAGATGGGAATTTGTTAATGTCCGATTGTAGAAAACCGAAGTTGATCTTAATTAAAATACACCAACCGTAAAGCGTAACCGTGAGTGTCTCTTTTCGGGTTGATCGAGAGGAGAACACGGTTTCGGGTTATGTCGGCGTAAGTAGGAGTTCAGGATCACTTCTTGATCATTACTAGTTGACGACCGTTCCTTTGTTTCTCTTCTCGCTCTCATTTGCGTATGTTAGCCACCATATATGCTTAGTCGCTGCTGCAGCCTCACCACTTTACCCCTTTCCTTCCCATTTAAGCTTTGCTAGTCTTGATACCCATGGTAATGGGATTGCTGAGTCCTCGTGGCTCACAGATTACTACACCACCAGTTGCAGGTACAGGTTTGCGATGATCATGACGTGAGAGCGATGTTTGCTTGTGTTGGAGTTCTTCTTCTGCTTCTTCTTCGATCAGGGGATAGGTTCCAGGTCGGCAGCCTGGGCTAGCAGGGTGGATGTCGTTTGAGTTTCTGTTTATGTTTCATCCGTAGTCGGATGTTGATCTTGTATATGATGTTGATGTATTCTTGTGGCATTTGTGCCTTATGTATGTATCCCCATCTATTATGTAATGTTGATGTAATGATATCCACCTTGCAAAAGCGTTTCAATATGCGGGCCTATTCTTGGTGGGACCGTCGAGTTCCTTTTGGATAGGGTCGCATATTGGGCGTGACAAGTTGGTATCAGAGCCTCGACCGACCCTAGGAGCCCCCTTGATTGATCGTGTAGTTTGGCCGTTGTTGAGTCTAGAAGAAAACTGTTTTCTGAGTCTAGTTATATCGGAGAGTAGGAATTCTTTTTACTCCTCTGCCCCTTCGTCGCTCTGGTGAGGAATCTTGACGTAGGTGTTTTGAATTACTTCTCTTCCCTTTCAAATTTTTCTTTAGGATCACGCAGTTTGTTTTTCCGGTAGTTGTTCCTCAGCTCTTTTATCCGGTGCATTTCTCGTCAAGTTGACTCGAGCTTCTTCATCTTTGATTCAATCCTCAGTTGTTTTCTTTTCCCACCCGCCCTCCCTGTTCTTCTTCTCGGAACCGGAGTCCGTAATCGAGTATCCATCCTACTCATGCGAAGTCTTGTTTTCTTTCCTCAATGATTTCAACCGGTGTTTTCTCTTCAAGTTATTTGTCAATTTTCCCCTTCCAAGTTGCCTGTGTTTTTCCCGCCCTCCCACCCTTTTCTTCCCGGAGTTTGAGTCTGTTCACCATCAATTTCATTCGTGGAGCCTCTTCAGTCTTCCTCAATTATTTCAACCGTGAATTCTCGCTTTGTACGACATTCTTCATCTTTTTTTCTTCTCCGATGGCCTCAATTCAAGTTGTTCGATGTTGATCATATTCTTTCTCTCGGCTCAAGTGTTTTCCCTGCTTGTTCGCCTCTCGCCAGTCAATCATTCCGAAGTTCGTAAGATATCTCAGGAGATTCGTCTGTGTTCCAATTAATTCGAGGTTGTCGCCTCATTTTAATATTCCAATCGTTCCGGTGCATCATCTATCTGGTCAACATTCCTTTCCAACGGTGTTTTTCTTTCAGTGGGCCCTAACCCACAGGTTTTTCCCAGGATCTTACCTGACTCTTCTAATTCCCCCGGAGTTATTCTCAAATTCTTTTCGAAATTTGACGTAAGAATGGATTCCATCAGTCACATTCCTTTCTCAAGATCGTTTTCAAATCATTTCATTGTTGGCTCAACCTCTCTGATTTTCATTCTCCCGGAGTATCCCAGTAATTTTTGCGGTGTTTCTCGTTGTCATTTGAAGACCGAAGTAGAGTTCCTTCTAAATCTTGTCCGTTCTCCCGGAGTTTCGTGGTGCTAGCTCCATGTTATCCTATCTATTTGTTTCGAGTCATGCAAAAAATTTTTCATCCATCCGGAGTATTTCAGGTGTTGCTTTCCCTCTCGATCATCCGGAGGTCATCCTTTCGGAATATTTCTTCGTTCCAAGTTTTCAGCTTCGTTCATCTCAATATTCTTCCGATGCTTCGTTCAAGTATTCTTCTGTCAGTTCGCGATCTCTTTGTTCTCTTGCATTTTAAATTCCCTCAAGTATCTCCGTGCTTCTCTAATTCTGTCCGGTGATTCATTCTTTTTCATCACCATTTTCAATTCTTACGGTGGTTCGCTCAAGATTCTTTTCCTTGTCTATCACTTTAATCCATTCGTTCTTTCCAATCTTACCGGTGGTTCATGAAGTCCTTCTCAAGTTTGCGTTATGTCACTTCTCAATCCTTTTCATCGAGAATAAGTAGTATGCAAAATCCATTGCTTGTCATCAATCTAATTTGATGAAGGATAAGCATACAATAAATCTTATTCTTATTTCATCTAAGTGAGTAATCCCTTCCTTCGGAGTTTGTTCTTGGTGAATAAATTCTAGTTCCAAGTCTTTTTCATCTTTTCTTCTCCGGAGTTCAATTTCCTCGTCCATCTCGTCGAAACCCCCATCTAAATCATAGCAAGTCTTTGTTGGGGAACGTAGCAGAAATTCAAAATTTTCTACGCATCACCAAGATCAATCTATGGAGATTCTAGCAACGAGGGAAGGAGAGTGCATCTACATACCCTTGTAGATCGCTAAGCGGAAGCGTTCATGTGAACGGGGTTGATGGAGTCGTACTCGTCGTGATTCAAATCACCGGAGATCCTAGTACCGAACGGACGGCACCTCCGCGTTCAACACACGTACAGCCCGGTGACGTCTCCCATGCCTTGATCCAGCAAGGAGAGAGGGAGAGGTTGAGGAAGACTCCATCCAGCAGCAGCACAACGGCGTGGTGGTGGTGGAGGAGCGTGGCAATCTTGCAGGGCTTCGCCAAGCATCACAAGAGAGGAGGAGGAGGAAGAAGAGACGCAGGGCTGCACCAACGAGAGATCGAATCGCGTGTTATGGGCAGCCCCTAGGCCTCATATATATAGGGGAAGGGGAGGAGGGTGCTCCCCCTCTAGGGTTCCCACCCCTAGAGGGGCGGCAGCCCTAGATTGGATCAAGGGGCGGCCAGAGGGGAGGCAGAGGAGGCGCCCACTAGATGGGCCTTAGGGCCCATCTGCCCTAGGGTCTGCCCCCTCCCACTCACCCTTGCGCCTTGGGCCTCTTGTTGGGCGCACCAGCCCCTTGGGGCTGGTTCCTCCACACTTGGCCCACGCAACCTTCTCGGGGTTGGTGGCCCCACTTGGTGGACCCCCGACCCTCCGGTGGTCCCAGACGTTACCGATAAACCCCAAACTTTTCCTGTTACCAAAATAGAACTTCCCATATATAAATCTTTACCTCCGGACCATTCCGGAACTCCTCGTGACGTCCGGGATCTCATCCGGACTCAACAACATTCGATAACCACATACAAACTTCCTTTATAACCCTAGCGTCATCGAACCTTAAGTGTGTAGACCCTACGGGTTCGGGAACCATGTAGACATGACCGAGACGTTCTCCGGTCAATAACCAATAGCGGGATCTGGATACCCATGTTGGCTCCCACATGTTCCATGATGATCTCCTCGGATGAACCACGATGTCAAGGACTCAATCGATCCCGTATACAATTCCCTTTGTCTAGCGGTATTGTACTTGCCCGAGATTCGATTGTCGGTATCCCGAAACCTTGTTCAATCTCGTTACCGGCAAGTCTCTTTACTCGTTCCGTAACACATCATCCCGTGATCAACCCCTTGGTCACATTGTGCACATTATGATGATGTCCTACCGAGTGGGCCCAGAGATACCTCTCCGTTTACACGGAGTTACAAATCCCAGTCTCGATTCGTGCCAACCCAACAGACACTTTCGGAGATACCTGTAATGCACCTTTATAGTCACCCAGTTACGTTGTGACGTTTGGTACACCCAAAGCATTCCTACGGTATCCGGGAGTTGCACAATCTCATGGTCTAAGGAAATGATACTTGACATCAGAAAAGCTTTAGCATACGAACTACGATCTTTGTGCTAGGCTTAGGATTGGGTCTTGTCCATCACATCATTCTCCTAATGATGTGATCCCGTTATCAACGACATCCAATGTCCATGGTTAGGAAACCGTAACCATCTATTGATCAACGAGCTAGCCAATAGAGGCTTGCTAGGGACATGGTGTTGTCTATGTATCCACACTTGTATTTGAGTTTCCTATTAATACAATTATAGCATGGATAATAAACGATTATCATGAACAAGGAAATATAATAATAACTAATTTATTATTGCCTCTAGGGCATATTTCCAACAGTCTCCCACTTGCACTAGAGTCAATAATCTAGTTCACATCGTCATGTGATTAACACTGATAGGTCACATCGCCTTGTGACCAACACCCAAAGAGTTTACTAGTGTCGTAAACTAGTTCACATCATCATGTGATTTAGACTCAATGAGTTCTGAGGTTTGATCATGTTTTGCTTGTGAGAGGTTTTAGTCAACGGGTTTTAGTCAACGGTCTGAACCTTTCAGATCCGTGTGTGCTTTGCAAATTTCTAGGTCATATTATAAAGCTGCTTCCACGCTCCACTTGAAGCTATTCCAAATGGTTGCTCCACTATACGTATCCGGTTTGCTACTCGAGTCACTCGGATAGGTGTTAAAGCTTGCATCGACGTAACCCTTTACGCCAACTCTTTATCACCTCCATAATCGAGAAACATGTCCTTATTTACTCCAAGGACAATTTTGATCGCTGTCCAATGATCCATTCCTGGATCATTCTTGTACCCTTGACCGACTCATGGCAAGGCACACTTCGGTGCGGTACACAGCATAGCATACTATAGAGCCTATGTCTGAAGCATAGGGGACGACCTTCGTCCTTTCTCTCTTTTCTGCCGTGGTCGAGCTTTTAACTCTTAACTTCATACCTTACAACTCAGGCAAGAACTCCTTCTTTGACTGATCCATCTTGAACACTTTCAAGATTATGTCAAGGTATGTGCTCATTTGAAAGTACTATTGAGCGTTTTTGATCCATCCTCATAGATCTTGATGCTCAATGTTCAAGTAGCTTAATCCAGGTTTTCACTTGAAAACATTTTTTTTCAAATAACCCTATATGCTTTACAGAAAATTCTACATCATTTCTGATCATCTATATGTCAACGACACATACTCATCACAAATTCTATAGTGCTCCCACTCACTTCTTTGGAAATACAAGTTTCTCATAAACTTTGTATAAACCCAAAATCTTTGATCATCTCATCAAAGCGCACATTCCAACTCCGAGATGCTTACTCCAGTCCTTAGAAAGGATCGCTGGAGCCAGCATACCTTTTAGCATCCTTAGGATCGACAAAACTTTCTGATTTTATCACATACAACCTTTCCTTACTTAAACCGGTAAGGAAACTCGTTTTGGCATCCATCTGCCAGATTTCATAAATCCAGCTTATGCTAACATGATTCCGACGGACTTAAGCATCGCTACGGATGAGAAAATCTCATCGTAGTCAACTCCTTGAACTTGTGAAAACTCATTTCCACAAGTCGAGCTTCATAGACGGTGATATTACCGTCCACGTCCGTCTTCTTCTTAAAGATCCATTTATCTCAATGGCTTGCCGATCATCGGGCAAGTCCATCAAAGTCCATGCTTTGTTCTGATATATGGATACTATCTCGGATTTCATGGCTTCTAACCATTTGTCAGTATTTGGGCCCACCATCGCTTCTCCATAGCTCGTAGGTTCATTGTCGTCTAGCAACATGACCTTCAAGACCGGATTGCGTACCACTTTGAAGTAGTATGCATCCTTGTCATCCTACGAGGTTCGGTAGTGACTTGATCCGAAGCTTCATGATCACTATCATAAGCTTCTACTCCAATTGGTGTAGGTGCCACGGGAACAACTTCCTGTGCCCTACTACACACTAGTTGAAGTGACGGTTCAATAACCTCATCAAGTCTCCACCATCCTCCCACTCAACTTTTCGAGACAAACTTTTCCTCGAGAAAGGACCCGATTCAAGAAACAATCCCTCTTGCTTTCGGATCTGAATTAGGAGGTATACCCAAATGTTTTGGGTGCACTATGAAGATGCATTTTATCCGCTTTGGGTTCGAGCTTATCAACCTGAAACTTTTTCACATAAGCGTCGTAGCCCCAAACTTTTAAGAAATGACAGCTTAAGTTTCTCCAAACCATAGTTCTCACGGTGTCATCTCAACGGAATTACGTGGTGCCCTATTAAAGTGAGTGCGGTTGTCTCTAATGCCTAACCCATGAACGATAGTGGTAATTCGATAAAAGACATCATGGTACGCACCATATCCAATAGAGTGCAACTATGATGTTCGGACACACCATCACACTATGGTGTTCCAGGTGGTATTAATTGTGAAACAATTTGCACAATGTCTTAATTGTGTGCCAAAACTCGTAACTCAGATATTCATCTCTTATGATCATATCATAGACATTATATCCTCTTGTCACGATGATCTTCAACTTCACTCTGAAATTACTTGAACCATTCAATAATTCGGACTTTGTGCTTCATCAAGTAAATATACTCAACATCTACTCGAATCATCTGTGAAGTCGAACATAACGATATTCATCAGATGCCTCAAAGACTCATTGGACTGCACACATCAAAATGTGTTACTTCCAACAAGTTGCTATCTTGTTCCATCTTATCAAACCGAGGCTTTTCACCATCTTGCCCATGTGGTATGTTTTGCATATCTCAAGTGTTTCAAAATCAAGTGAGTCCAAACGATCCATCTGCATGGAGTTTCTTCATGCGTATACACCAATAGACATGGTTCGCATGTCTCAAACTTTTCAAAATGAGTGAGTCTAAAGATCCATCAACATGGAGCTTTCTTCATGCTTTTATACCAATATGACTTACATGGCAGTGCCACAAGTAAGTGGTACTATCATTACTATCTTATTTTGGCATGACAAATGTGTATCACTACGATCGAGATTCAATAAACCATTCCTTTAGGTGCAAGACCATTTGAAGGTATTATTCACATAAATAGAGTAACCATTATTCTCCTTAAATGAATAATCAGATTGCGATAGACATAATCCAATCATGTCTATGCTCAACGCAAACACCAAATAACAATTATTTAGGTTTAACATCAATCTCGATGGTAGAGGGAGCGTATGATGCTTGATCACATCAACCTTGGAAACACTTCCAACACATATCGTCACTCACCTTTAGCTAGTCTCCGCTTATTCCGTAGCCTTTTATTTCGAGTTACTAACACTTAGCAACCGAACCGATATCTAATACCCTGGTGCTACTAGGAGTACTAGTAAAGTACACATTAACATAATGTATATCCAATATACTTCTATCGACCTTGCCACCTTCTCATCTACCAAGTATCTAGGGTAATTCTGCTCCAAAGGCTATTCCCTTATTACGTAGCACTTAGTCTCGGGTTTGGGTTCAACCTTGGGTTTCTTCACTAGAGCAGCAACTGTTTTGCCGCTTCATGAAGTATCCTTGTTGCCCTTGCCCTTCTTGAAACTAGTGGTTTTACCAACCATCAACAATTGATGCTCCTACTTGATTTCCACTTTCATGTGTCAAACATCGCGAACACTTCAAGGATCATCATATCTATCCCGATATGTTATAGTTCATCACGAAGCTCTAGTAGCTTGGTGGCAATGTCTTTGGAGAAACATCACTATCTGATTTGGAAGATTAACTCCCACTCGATTCAAGTGATTGTTGTACCCAGACAATCTGAGTACAAGCTCAACGATTGAGATCTTCTCCCTTAGTTTGTAGGCTAGAAAACTTGTCGGAGGTCTCATACCTCTTGACGTGAGCACGAGCCTGAAATCCCAATTTCAGCCCTCAGAACATCTCACATGTTCCGTGACGTTTCAAAACGTCTTTGGTGCCTTAATTCTAAGCCGTTGAACATTACCAACTATCACGTAGTCATCAAAACGTGTGTCGATGTTCGCAACATCCACAGACCACGCTCGAGGTCCAGACACCGAGAGGTGCATTAAGGATATAAGCTTTCTACTGTCCGCATAATCGCTCGTCAACTTTCAACTATATTTTCTCTAGGAACATATCTAAATGGTGGAACTAAAGCGCGAGCCATTTACATAATTTGCAAAAGGTCTTTTGACTATGTTCAGGATAATTAAGTTCATCTTATGAACTCCCACTCAGATAGACATCCCTCGGTCATCTAAGTGATTACATGATCCGAGTCAACTAGGCCGTGTCCGATCATCACGTGAGACGGACTAGTCTCATCGGTGAACATCTTCATGTTGATCGATCTACCATACGACTCATGCTCGACCTTTCGGTCTCTCGTGTTCCGAGGCCATGTCTGTACATGCTAGGCTCGCTGGTTAACCCTAAGTGTATTGCGTGTGTTCCGAGGCCATGTCTGTACATGCTAGGCTCACAACACCCGTTGTATGTGAACGTAAGAATCCATCACACCCGATCATCACGTGGTGCTTAGAAGCTTACGAACTTTTGGCAACGGTGCACAGTTAGGGGAACACTTCTTGAAATTGTTGTAAGGATCATCTTATTTACTACCGTCGTTCTAAGTAAACAAGATGCATAAACATAATAAACATCACATGCAATTATATACTAGTGACATGATATGGCCAATATCATATAGCTCCATTGATCTCCATCTTCGGGCTCCATGATCATCATCATCACCGCATGACACCATGATCTCCATCATCATGATCTCCATCATCGTGTCTTCATGAAGTTGTCTCGCCAACTATTACTTCTACTACTATGGCTACCGTTAGCAATAAAGTAAAGTAATTACATGGCGTTGTTTAATGACACGCAGGTCATACAATAAATAAAGACAACTCCTATGGCTCCTGCCGGTTGTCATACTCATCGACATGCAAGTCGTGAGTCCTATTACAAGAACATGATCAATCTCATACATCACATATCATTCATCACATTCTTCTTGGCCATATCACATCACATAGCATACCCTGCAAAAACAAGTTAGACGTCCTCTAATTGTTGTTTGCATGTTTTACGTGGCTGCTTTGGGTTTCTAGCAAGAACGTTTCTTACCTACGCAAAACCACAACATGATATGGCAATTGCTATTTACCCTTCATAAGGACCCTTTTCATCGAATCCGTTCGACTAAAGTGGGAGATCTGCACCCGCTAGCCACCTTATGCACCAAGTGCATGTCGATCGGTGGAACCTGCCTCACGAAGAAATGCGTGTAAGGTCGGTCCGGCCGCTTCATCCCACAATACCGTCGAAACAAGATTGGACTAGTAACGGTAAGCATATTGAACAACATCAACGCCCACAACTACTTTGTGTTCTACTCGTGCAAAGAATCTACGCAATAGACCTAGCTCATGATGCCACTGCTGGGGAACGTAGCAGAAATTCAAAATTTTCTACGCATCACCAAGATCAATCTATGGAGATTCTAGCAACGAGGGAAGGAGAGTGCATCTACATACCCTTGTAGATCGCTAAGCGGAAGCGTTCATGTGAACGGGGTTGATGGAGTCGTACTCGTCGTGATTCAAATCACCGGAGATCCTAGTACCGAACGGACGGCACCTCCGCGTTCAACACACGTACAGCCCGGTGACGTCTCCCATGCCTTGATCCAGCAAGGAGAGAGGGAGAGGTTGAGGAAGACTCCATACAGCAGCAGCACAACGGCGTGGTGGTGGTGGAGGAGCGTGGCAATCTTGCAGGGCTTCGCCAAGCATCACAAGAGAGGAGGAGGAGGAAGAGAGACGCAGGCTGCACCAACGAGAGATCGAATCGCGTGTTATGGGCAGCCCCTAGGCCTCATATATATAGGGGAAGGGGAGGAGGGTGCGCCCCCTCTAGGGTTCCCACCCCTAGAGGGGCGGCAGCCCTAGATTGGATCAAGGGGGGCAGCCAAGAGGGGAGGCGGAGGCGCCCACTAGATGGGCCTTAGGCCCATCTGCCCTAGGGTTGCCCCTCCCACTCACCCTTGCGCCTTGGGCCTCTTGTGGGCGCACCAGCCCCTTGGGGCTGGTTCCTCCCACACTTGGCCCACGCAACATTCTGGGGTTGGTGGCCCCACTTGGTGGACCTCCGGACCCTCCCGGTGGTCCCAGACGATGCGATAAACCCGAAACTTTTCCTGTTACCAAAATAGAACTTCCCATATATAAATCTTTACCTCCGGACCATTCCGGAACTCCTCGTGACGTCCGGGATCTCATCCTGGACTCAACAACATTCAGTAACCACATACAAACTTCCTTTATAACCCTAGCGTCATCGAACCTTATGTGTAGACCCTACGGGTTCGGGAACCATGTAGACATGACCGAGACGTTCTCCGGTCAATAACCAACAGCGGATCTAGATACCCATGTTGGCTCCCATGTTCCACGATGATCTCATCGGATGAACCACGATGTCAAGGACTCAATCGATCCCGTATACAATTCCCTTTGTCTAGCGGTATTGTACTTGCCCGAGATTCGCTCGTCGGTATCCCGATACCTTGTTCAATCTCGTTACGGCAAGTCTCTTTACTCGTTCCGAACACATCATCCCATGATCAACCCCTTGGTCACATCGCACATTATGATGATGTCCTACCGAGTGGGCCCAGAGATACCTCTCCGTTTACACGGAGTGACAAATCCAGATCTCGATTCGTGCAACCCAATGACACTTTCGGAGATACCTGTAATGCACCTTTATAGTCACCCGATTCGTTGTGACGCTTGGTACACCCAAAGCATTCCTACGGTATCCGGGAGTTGCACAATCTCATGGCCTAAGGAAATGTTACTTTACATTAGAAAAGCTTTAGCATACTGAACTACGCATCTTTGTGCTAGGCTTAGGATTGTCTTGTCCATCACATCATTCTCCTAATGATGTGATCCCGTTATCAACGACATCCAATGTCCATGGTTAGGAAACCGTAACCATCTATTGATCAACGAGCTAGCCAATAGAGGCTTGCTAGGGACATGGTGTTGTCTATGTATCCACACATGTATTTGAGTTTCCTATCAATACAATTATAGCATGGATAATAAACGATTATCATGAACAAGGAAATATAATAATAACTAATTTATTATTGCCTCTAGGGCATATTTCCAACAGTCTTAATCCTTGTTCTTTCCAGCCTTCAATTGTATCTCATCATCTTTTGTCACCGGAGTTCTTCATGGTGGTTCTTCATGATTTAATTCTTTCTTCAAGAGTTCATCAAGATTTTGTTGACGGAGTTCAAGTATCTTTTCTTCTCGCGTCTCGAAGTGCAATTAATTTCTCTATATTCTTTTGAAGTGGAGTTTTGCATCTCCTCGTTCTTCTCAGCTATCCAATCATTTCCGCTTGTGGTCGTTATCACCTCATGATCTTGAGATGTTACCTATAAGTCCACAACAAGTTTATTCTTTCGTTGTTGATTTTCTCAACAACTTCATTCAATCCTTCCTTCTAAGTTCTTTTCATTCAATTCTTTCAATTCTTCCGAGGCATTGCATTCTTTATCTCGTCAAGTTTCATTCCATCTTCTCAAGTTCAAGTTCTATTCCTCCATGTTTTAGCCAGAGTGCTACTTAAATCTTTTCAGTCTTATTCGTTTCTTTTCTCATTCTAACCACTCCTGTTAGAACGAGTGCTTTCAGAGTCTATCTGATTCCGCGATCTTTCGATTCTCGTCATTCTCATCGTCCTCTCTTTTTCTCGAGTGCTCTCGATTCTTTGCTTCTTCTCTTGAGTTCTTGTTTCACCTCTTCCTTTTCCCTTCCGTCTCGGTCCTAAGATCTCGGGACGAGATCTCTTGTTAGTGGAGGAGTGTTGTAACGCCCCGGATTCGATGCGCCAGGTGTCTGCCAGTTATTCGCCGTCGTTGCCATGTCATTTGCTTGCGTGTTGCACTTTGCCATGTCATCATCTGCATTTCATATCATGTCATCATGTGCATTTCATTTTGCATACATGTTTGTCTCATGCATCCGAGCATTTTCCCGTTGTCCGCTTTTCCAATCCGCACTCCTATGTCTCCCGGCGCCCCTTTTACCTCTTTTCGTCGTAAGCGGGTGTTAAACGGTCTCGGAATGGACGAGGTTTGTCAAGCGGCCTTGGTATAGCACCGGTAGACCGCCTGTCAAGTTTCGGATCATTTGGAGGTCGTTTGGTACTCCAACGGTTAACCGTGTAACCGCAAAAGCCTCTTTTGTTTGCAGCCCAACACCCCTTTCTAAGTGGCCCAAAACCCACCAAACTCCCCTCCATGCTCTCCGTCGTTCGATCACGATCGCGTGGCCGAAAACTGCACCTCATTTGGACTCTCCTAGCTCCCTCTACCTATATATTGCCCTCCCCCTCCAAAAATTCGCGGATGAATCCACCCAAACCCGGCCCTCGCCCCTCAGGGCGGCCGACCCCTTGCAGCGCCGCCTCGCTTCTTCCCACGGGCTTTGGCGCCGTCTGCCTCGCCCATCGCCTTGCCGCCGCGGTCCCGCCCAGCGAAGCTCGCCGCCTCTCCGGCCTCCGCCACCCCGGATCCGGCGATCCCCATCAACTCCGGCCACCATCACATCCATCTCCGACGTGCCTCGTAAACCGTGCGAATCTGGATCCAAGGTTGACCCCTGAGATTTTTGCCTAAGTCCCGATTCTGTCAATATTTTATTGCATTTTTCATCGCATAATATCTCTGTCAGTGTTGCTCTGTTTTGTGCGTATAATATGTCAAAATGTTCGCCTCGATGAGTAGATCATTTCATCTCATTGCATCATTTTAATTTGAGCTTATCTTGATGCCCTAAATGCTGTTAGCAGAGTGCTATGTGATGTTAGTTTCTGTTTCTTAATAGAACATGCACTTTTGTTATTTTTGCTATGATTGATGTGTGCACCCTATGAATTTGAGTCCTACATGTGTTTTGTAATATGCCATGCCATCTTTCCAACGGTATATGCCATGTATTTTTGTGACCTATGTGGTGACTAGCACAAGCATGCAAAGTAGGCTTCCTGATGTTGTTGTTTTCAGCCCTGTTTTGCTGATATTTTGATGCCATGTTAACTTGATGCTACCAAGAGATCCATGCATATTTTGAGATACTTCAGTAAGGATGTTTTGTTAAACATGTCTTGCTCTATCCATCCATGCCCTTGTTTGCAATTATGGAGTGGCATAGATTGAGTCAATTGAGCTCTACTTTTGCTTCAAAATGTTTCCTGGCAGATTGTTTACATGTTATTCAATTTTGCCAAGGTTGTTGTAGTTGATCCAAGCAGGCTATGTTGTTGTTCTTGCCATGTATAGCTTCTATGCCATGTCTTATTACCTTTGATTGCCTTGCCATGCCATGTATTGCTCTGTGGTGAGTGGTACAAGCTCACCAACATGCCTACTTATCGTTGTTCCTGCCATGTATGAATCTGTAATATAACTTGTCATGTTTACATGGGTGCCATCATATCTTCTGGTCCTTTTTGGCTCATGGTCAGTAAGGGACTTTTGTTATATGCTTTGAGTAGATGCATGTCATGCCTTTGTTTGCCATGATAAGTTCC